>SOMO01000292.1:77222-97534 GCA_028128575.1 Paedocypris carbunculus | reverse complement strand
CCTGAAATAAGGTACATTTTTAAAGCAAATTCTGTACGTTTTCCAGAGCTTTTGTGACGCAAGCCCCCCAGGAATATGGGCTTTGGTTACACTGAAAGAACTGCACTGGTCTTTGAGCTAATGGGTGGAGAGGCATTAGGTTATAAGAAGTCTGCATTCCAACAGACACTGGTGAATACCGTTTTCACACCCAGTTGCTCCAAATCATCTCTCCTTTATACCCGGATTACTCACAATGCCCGTCACCGGCCTCTCATTGTCACCAGCCCAAGAATGTGAACAGCAGTCAGCGCTCGGATTACAGTCGGAGTGGTATTTTTTACTCGCTCGCTGTTTCGTTAATATGCAAAACCAAATCTGGGATGACAGAAGCAGCCCATCGTTCACGGCACGGCAAAACGGTGAATCAGAACGGGCGAGACAGGCGGAAAAGAAGCCAAACAGGACGGAAAAGACCGCGGCAAGTTGGTATTCTAACGTCTGATGAATATTCATCACGGCGGAGTCAGTTAATCGTGATGAAATTCCTCACCCACAAAATGACTTGTTTTAATCGTTTAAGCCACAAACTCCAAACACACTGCCAAAAAAAAATAAAAAAAAACACGGTGCCCATGTGGCATCTGTGAAAGACGACGAGTGAAGCTGAACGAAAGATATGCAAACTGGAAGAATCATATAAAGAAAAATGAATTAGTAAACACGGACATACAGTACTACACCAAACAGAATCCTTTTTCATGTATTATAGCAATATTCCTGAATATGGCTGACTTTTATTATAATTGAACAGTAGTATAGAATGCTTAATATGTTAAAATATGTTAAACAACTGTGTAATTTTTTAATGTAATATCCAAGTAGGGGTATGCATATTTGTTTTTACAAATAACAACTGAAAGAAAAAAAATTCAGAAAATATTGTGTCTGTGTTTTAGAATGACATCACTGCTCATTCAGTTACCGCCCACATTGCTGTAGACACTCCCCCTTGACACTGATTGGTAAGATCCATGATGTTGCAAAAATATCTCGCAATTAGAGCTTGCAAATTTAATTATTGGTTGCTTTCCCACTTTGTCCATAAGATATCTTAGAGTAAACAGAAAGACGATTTCAAACTTTCAATCTTGTCTAGAATTAATAATAATTATTGTTATTTCTGGTCAAAATTTTTCTGTTAATTCGTACATACATAACGTACAGCTTTGTCAGCAGATTTCGACATTTTCGACGCTTATAATCCTCGACTTTAAATATGCGCATAAATATAATTTTATTTTGTGCCTTAAAATTCAGATGGGTGCTTATATTTGTGAAAAAATATTGATTTACACGCTAAAATATACGCTTTTCAGTTGTGCCCGAGAAGAACAGAAAACAAAGTGCAGATGCAATAGAGAACAGAAACGCCAGAGAAACGTGTTGAGAGAAAAGTGTCAAGACATGGAAAAAATAAGGACCTTGACATTTAGAAGCTCGTCATCATCTCACCCACGCCAGCAAGTTTCTTCCGTCCCAGATCTTTCTCCCTACACTTTCTTTTTTTCTTTTTCACAGTCTCAGAGCTCAGCAGACGTGTGAAAAAAGAAAAAAAAAAGCACCCTGCCTGGGAGTCACAAAAGCCATTTTCTGATGTCAGGATAGCTCCTAAAACACTCCCTATCTCAAGGGCACAGCATTCCGTCACTGCGCTCCGCTCTCGCTGCATTGTCAGCTCAGATTCTTTTAAAACCCGTTGAGTACCAGTTGAATCGAGAATCCAGACAGAGCGCGGATAAAGTTCTGTTGAATTACACGGCTACCGATAAAATCCAGTCGTAGAAGCCAAGTCACTGACAAACAAATCAAAATGGCGAGTTTGTCACAAAAAGGTCAGAAGTTTGTGGAAATAATGGTATGAGGAGAATTCTCTTTTGCTTTAACAATATATTCCGGTTTTTGAATGAAATACATGAAGCAGTCAAAGATCAGGAAACTAATGATAAACCTGCAAAAAAATTCCTAGATTTCTAATTCAAACTCAAACCGAATCGCTGGAATATTACAGTATTTATGCAAATATAAGCACCCCCCTGATTTTTCAGGCGCAAAAAAGGTTTTTGTTTGTTTCTGGCTAAATTACGTTAATTTTCTCTTTAAAATACTATTTTTTCTTGATCTGTCTGTTCAAATATTAATGGTTGTTTTTCGTTTAATCTTCTTCCAGTGTTATTTTTTCCCTGTTTAGTGTTGCGACGTTTCTAATGTTTCTTTATTTTTCTGTTATTGAGCTAATAAAAACACATATGCACGTCTGCCTCCATTATTTAAAGAAATAAGCGCTTACATTTACGTGAATATTTGAAAAAAGTTTTTGAGCCGCTAAAACTGGAAAAAAAAAAAAAACGAGTTCATATTCGCGTAAATACGGTATTTAAAACATAAATTACGCTTCGAAAATTCTCCCTGAGAATTTTTCAAGCTTTAGAGAACAGTAAAAAAAAAAAAGTTACAATTTCATGAATTCGTAATCCAGAAGCATCTCCGAATACCAAGAATTCCCGAGGTATAAATAATTCAGCAAATGATGATAAAACACGAACAGGCAACCTTGAATCAGACCCACCGTTTAAACCAAACCTGATTGAGCCACGGAAAATTCTAGAAAAACAGAACAATGACAAGCTTGGAATAATTGTAGAGTTCTGAACATTCTGTATCGGAATGCCAGGACCACAGGACACCCATCGCAGTAGCATATTCAGCCACTCTTTAATCAACAGAAGACCCCCAAAACCCCCCAGAAATCAAAATATAGCTGCCCAAACCAATACAGTGCCATTGTGCGTTTACAATGACAGACATTGTCCGTGCCACATGACGATGACGATGATGGTGGTGGGGTCCATGAATGGAGGTAGTCAGACTGAGACCGACACTGGCTCGGACCACCACTGTGGTGTTAAAAACCTTTGATTAAAGCTGCCCGGGTGAAATCTGACCCGTGTTAAATACGAAAACAATGAATAAAACATGGGCTTATCGTTGTTGAGCGGATGCCAAAGAGAAAAATGGTTCGTCATAAATTTAATGTCCATAAAATAAAGTGCAAAACTGGCAAAACAAGTGGGGTGGGGGGGACGGGGAGACCCCCAAGGGAACGGGATAAACAGTCTAATTTGTTAGAAAGACAAATCACCAGCTGCAGGTCACGGGGAACGAATTCGGCCTCCGTAGATGAGCCACAATCCCAATGATTGAATCTCCATCGCCTGCTTTGGAAAAACAAGTTTCATTTAAAATGCAGCTTTTGTTTTTTTAACATTATAATTAGTTTCCGACGCCAAAAACACTCCGTCGACACCAAAAGGGCGTTTAAATGAATGTTCCCCTAACACCATCCCTTAAGACGAACAGATGAAGTAAAAGATCGGTAGGGCGGTGAAACAACTCCTCTACATCCTCAGACCAGACGCAAAGTACTAATCTTCGCACCAAATCGAGTAGAATAAAACACTCTGAGAACAAGTGGCAATTACGGTTAGCATTAGCGGCGTTTAGCGGCGGCAACAATTAAAACAACATTAACTTCTGGCTGCGATTGTCTTGGAGGAAATGTAGTAGTAAAGCCTATTTTTCCCAGATTGTCCCAGTAATTCACTTCAAACACTCACGGCCCAGAAAAAGATGTCAGGTGATGATTAAAAAAAAACGAAACAAAAAGCTTTACGAGATTTCGAAAGACAAAAACGTGTGCCATTTTATAGAATGTGTGAAATGTTAACGTGAGAATCGAACGAAAAGCTTGAAAAACATTTCCAGTAAAACTTTCCCCACAGCATTTACGTGGAATTGGAGCAAGTAANTCCACACTTCAGTGTAAACGCCTAGCATTACAGTCCCCACTTTGACTTAAATGCCAGCACACAATAATACCACACACAATAATTGGAAGGTCAAATAAGATCTGGCCATTCAGTCTTCAAACATCAGCAAATCAATGAATTAGTCCTGGCTCCCAGTTTAAGCGACGTAACGCTTTAATCAAGTGTGTGTGATGTTGGCATACTGGTAATAGGTGCTGAGAGCTCTCCATCCATAGATCTCCCACAACTCTAATCCTCCTAATGACGTAAACATGGATTTCCTCATCTCGCACAGAACATCGTCTCTAATCCGCTCCAGTTGGCCTGGGAAAGACGTGTGGATATAAGGATGGAGCGACATATAGCTGACCGTCTGCAATGATCATGCTCAGTAAAACATCTCGCAATCTCCAGACGAGCTTGTTTGTCACGTGTGACACTGAAAACCGGACGTTGACTTGTACTGGTAGATGTATAGTAACACATAGGTGAATGGGGGTCTTCGCAGCCCTCTTCCCCACACCGGGGGTCCTGGACTTCTCAGACAACAGCTTGTCGGCCGCCCACTCACTACAGTCACGAACACACACAGATCACGGCGAACTGAAGGTGAGGATAGTGAAGATGGTAACGACGTGTCCGCTTTATAGGCAGCAATCTGTTCTCATTATCGCNTTCGCAGCCCTCTTCCCCACACCGGGGGTCCTGGACTTCTCAGACAACAGCTTGTCGGCCGCCCACTCACTACAGTCACGAACACACACAGATCACGGCGAACTGAAGGTGAGGATAGTGAAGATGGTAACGACGTGTCCGCTTTTTTAAGCAGCAATCTGTTCTCATTATCACTTTAAATGAATGGAATGTGAAAGTATCCTCTCCAAACGCAGACTGGTGTCCTTTCTACATTTGAGATTGTTTTAACACCTCGACTCCTAAACAAACCACTTTAGTCTGGTCTAACTTACAGAGAGACAGACAGATGGATGGAATATGCATTTCTATTTTTTTTCTTTTATTATTATTGTTATTATTATTATTATTATTATTATATTTCTCTTTTGTGTGAGCAACTGTAACCGAAAAAGCAATTTCCCCCTGGGGATGAAAAAAGTTTTTTTAATTGAATTGAATTGAATTGAATTGAATTGAATTGAATTGAATTGAATTGAATTGAAACAGACAGACAGACAGATATAGATAGATAGAGAGAGAGAGAGAGAGAGAGAGAGATAGATAGATAGATAGATAGATAGATAGATAGATAGATAGATAGATAGATAGATAGATAGATAGATAGATAGATAGATAGATAGATAGATAGATAGATAGATGGACAGACAGAGAGAGAAAGGTGGTAGTCTATCACTTTAGTTTTATCTAACTTGATTAACAAACTGAATTAGTGTAACTTCAAAACTGCTTAAAAGTCAAAAAGATAATGTCCAGATGTATTTTTTTCGGTCTGCTTCTTTGAAGATGAAGGTAATGAGCGTGATGAAGAAAGTGTTGTCCTCCAGAAGACCCCATCCTGTAGTCATGTGATACCAGGATCTTCTGTATCTCTCACAGAAGAGTGCTGACCGCGAGCTACAGAACTTCAGAGACTTGTTCTTTTAATGGTCTTAAAACACTGTGTTTTCTAACACTGTTTAAAATAGTTTCTGCTGGCGGTAAGATAAAACCTTTAGTAGCGGTAATGATGATGTGTCATTGGTTTTTAGACCCTATGTATATACAATTATTTACAAAAATACTCTTTCTCTCGCTCACATTGTGTCTCTCCCTTCCTCTTATGTGTCTTCTTCCATTATCTTTCGCTCTTGCTTTGTCTTTCTCTTTACCCTCTCACTTTCTATCTCTCTTTCTCACTGTCACTCTTTTTCACTTTCCTCTCACTCTGTCTCTCTATATCTTTCTCTCGCTCTGTCTCTCTTGCTTTCTCTCTCACTCTCTTTCTTTTTCTCTCTCCATCTCTCTTTCTCTCTCTACTTCTCTATATATGCTTGTCTCTCTTTCACTCCCTCACTCTTTTCTCTTTAGCGCTCTTTCATACATCTGTCTCTCACGTTCTGTCTCACCCAGTCTCTTTCTCTCTCTGTCTCTCTATAGATAGATAGATAGATAGATAGATATATAGATAAATAGACAGACAGACAGACAGACAGACAGACAGACAGACAGACAGGCAGGCATGCAGGCAGGCAGACAGACAGACCGATAGAAGATTGTGATTTTTTGATATTGTGATTTTACAAATTCTCTGGAACAGAACCGGTTTTTGTAATTCAGCAAACGGACACATCCCTTTAAACAAGAATCACTCAATTATGTAGAGTTATGATGAAATGCGCGTTGCCTTGTCGCGGAGATTCCCCAGAGGCAAACACGGGCCATCCGCCGCCGCCGCGGAGTCAGTCTGCTCCGGGAGTGAACCGACGCAGCTCCGGGCGTCTGAAATGGATTCGGAGCGTCTGAACCGGTCGCTTGTCCTCGGGATAAAGAAAGAACCGAGGGTATTTCCACCCCTTTAATCCACAGGGAGGTTATAATCAGAACTTGCGCTGTTAGAAGATCCGGCGGACACCTGTTTGCCGCAGAAGTCAAATCTGAAGCGCTCTGGAAGGTTCTCAGCGGCGGGGACGCGCTTCAGATTTGACTTCGGGAAGTTCGTCCCGAGCTTATTCCCAAGGCTGGGTGATGTTCCAGTGTTATTTACCTTCTTAACGTTCAACTGTTCTTCTCAATCTAGAGGAAAGTGAAGTGTGTTTTCTTTCCTGGGGGTCTGCATCTGATCAGGGGCTCGGTTGCTTTCTTTCCCTCGCTGTTGTTTCCGCGCCGACAGGCCTGAACTCCGCGTGGCAGCGTCTGTGGGAACGGCATCTTCCTCATCACAGAGCGGTGTGATCCGCGGATCGGCGCCGGAGGGGAGCGCGGCCCCGGGCCATGCTAATCAAAGACCCCTCCGACAGATCACACATGACGGAGCCGCCGGAGTCACGAGACGCGGCCGTGTGAGGCTGTCAATCACGCCAAACACTGCGTTTGAAAGCAGCTCCGCTAAAGAATTCATGTCGTTTTTCACTACAAGTCAGGTTTGATCATTTTTTCAGAGACATTGAAAGATAATGTCATTTACAGGGGAATAAACGCCTTGGTGGGCTATTGAAATGATAAAACTCGATTCTTAACGTTACTTGATGAACAGTGACAATTTTATCAATTGGTACATTTTTTTAGATCATATTTATAATGTTGACTTTTTTAACTCTTAATTTCTTAATTTCCTAAAAATTAAGACTTTAAACAACAATAACTAGAACCGTACCTTTGAACAAATGTTTTTAAAAAATTTAAAAAAAAATAAAAAAAAATAAAAAAAATATATAAACAAATATATTTGATAGATAATACAAATATGTTTATCAATAATTAATGATTTACGTTTCGTTAATAATTTTAAATATTCTAAGTATAATTTTAAAACATTCAATATAATATCTGTATTGTAATAAATTAAAATACAACTATATATATTTTATTTGAATTTTACACACACACACACACACACACACACACGCACACACACACACCTGTTGTCCATTATTGTGAAAAATTTCTAAGGCATGAATCATAAAAGTGAGTAATTAATCACAGGCTGTCAGGACAGAGGCAGGGGTCTCTTGGGAGGGTGAGGAGTCACATATGGGCAGATGGAGGTCAGAATCACACCGGTTAATATGAGCGAAAGATAGACAGACTGGGGGAGAAAGAGAGAGGTGGAGGAGAGAGAAATGGAAAATTGTATGATTGAAACATTTGTCAAAATAACTTCGGGGGGGAAATACAGAATTTGCTACAAAATGATTCCTTTAAAAATGTTCTTCACAAACATTGTATTGAATTTTACAGAGCTCCCATTTGCACCCATTTTTATGTTTCTAATATGTTTAACATGTCTAAAAAAACAAGAAACCAAAATTCACTATAATTAATTATGCAAATACCAGAGTTATATTATGTTTGCTGCTTAAGTTACTAAAACGAGAATGTTCTGTGCCAATCCCTGTCTCAGTTTAGCTGAATTACACGTTTTAAGATTTGTCCTAATTGAAGTGGTCAGGAAGCCGAAAGCCAGCGATCACTGTTCTAAACCCTTTGGATCACAAGCCCTGCTTCTCAGCCAGGGGGCTGCAGGCTACAGAGTGGCCCAGTTTAAATCTCCAGCACCAAAATAAGAACACACCAGTGTGTTCCCCTTCTCAAACACGCTTGTCTGGTACTTCCGCAGAGAAAACATTTTTCTCGTGTACAAAAATGTCCTTAAAAAGGAAAACATACTTTTCCTTATAAGTTAGTTCCAAAAAGGGAACTAACTTTTTGTTTGTATGAATGCAGATAGGTTGTGGTTACTATTATAACCCCGGCTTGCTGAGTTTAAAGAATGGATGCAGTGACTGAGGCTGGAAAAAGTTACAAATAAAAAGTAAGTTTGTCAATATGGCCACCAGGGGTCTGCATTTTGGTCGGCATTCAACCATACAGTAGATCTTCAGGTGTTAAGAAGACCCTAGCATGTTCATGTCTACCACAAGAACAGACTGAATGGTACAATACCTGGTAGGACACTGACCAATACCTACAGTTGACATTGACCCTTCACCAAAGTTATAGAACCCATCTACATATCGAAAAGAGGCTCAGCCCAAGAGAAGAGGAGTTGGCCCTCAGAAGACAAGGAACCTGTCGTCTATATCATGCTATGGCGTTTGTATCCAAAATCCAGAATTGGACCCTTCTGATATTTGGGCCCTGGGCACAACTGGTTACTGGCTAGGCTATCTTCTGATGACCGAAGAGTGTCATCACAAGAACATGTTCCTTCCTGATTCTGAAAGTGGGTAGTAGGCCAACTGGCATTTGTCCAAGCCTGGATCCCACCCCAATGTGCTAATGCCAAACACTGAGATTTTACTGATGACTCCAGGTATACAACCCTTATCTCTGAAGCCAGGACTAATAAAAAAGACTGTCTTTGGTGAAGGCGACTTCTTTGGTCAAGACTGGAGCCCACTGCTCCAGGTTTGTGTGTGTGTTCACTTCACTGTGTGCGTGCGTGCGTGCGTGTGTGTGTGTGTGTGTGTAATTTCACTGGTTACTGGTTAATGTTGTTACATATCCTAGTGGCCATATTGACAAACTCTTCACTCTTTCTTTAATAAGGAATTTTTTGAACTGTGTGTTTTCTGTTAAAATATGCTGCAGAAATGAAGTCTATACCTCCAAATGACCCACTTTAAGTAGCACTGATGCCATTAATACTTTCATGGGTCATGGCACCTCAGGATATTCACAACAGAGAGAAAAAGAGAGAGAGAAGAAGAAAAGGAGGAAGAAGGAGAGAGACTCGAGAGAGCGACAAAGAGAGAGAGAGAGAGCAAGACCCAAAGGGAGAGAGAGACTCAGAGAAAAGGCCCCTATGGATTTCTACTCATATTAAATCTATATTAGAGTCGACTGTTGTGCCATTGGCTACATCCAAACATGATCATTTTACTGTCATTTGAAGAAAAAAAGAAAATATTTTCTCAAAAGCAATGAACCTAAAAAGAATCTGTGTTTCAGATGATCAGTGTCACCAAAAATAAAGCAACTAAAAAATAAAGCTCTTCGAAGAAAAAAAAGTTTTCAAAATTTCAATAAATCTGGTAATTTACCAGTAACTATTTAAAAAGATCAAAACATGATGTTACAGTATATACTCAATAATTAGAAATGAACTAATGTTCAAAATGAATGCTGGAACAAAGCATAGTTAAACTCATGCTCTAATTACTTTGTGAAAAAATATGCATATAAATCGTTGTTTTGATAGAACAATATTTTTTAATTATTAGCGTTTTAAAATTGCACATATTTTACGGGCCATGGAGTCAGCCAAAGAATTGTGAAAGAAAAGCAACCCGAGCTCCTTTTCTGGTTTTCCAGTCACGTCTCGGCGCGGCATCTGGAGAGTCACGGCGGGGTCGTGTCAGCGATACGCCAAAAAACGCGAGCGATTCGTTTAGCTGAGAGCCGATTGTTGCGCGTCGAGAGGAGATACGCCGCATCAAACTACCGCTAATTAGCCACTAGCATGTTTTTCTTTATTAACGCTGCATATAAAGTTAAGACCACACACACACACACACACACACACACACACACACTGCAGTAGTTCATTTTCATTCAAATCTCAAAGGGCCCCTAGACTAGCAGTAGCAGTCCCAGCGACATCTAGAACAATGGTAACAAATAAAGGGAGAACATTTTGTTTGTGCTCATATTCTGGAGACGTTCACCTCGGTGGAGACGAGGGAGTTGTCAAGCGACTTGTGCTTGTATGTCAGGCGCAGTATTCACTAAGGAGTGGACTGTCAAGGAAAGGCCCCGTCTCATTACACAGAAGCCGTGTGATGGTTGGCTCATGGCGGGCAGTGGTGGGGCCCGCGTGGGTCCTCGTGGGGCCCGCATCTGTGTGCTGACAGCTGGCCCGCGGCTCCTGGGAGTGTGTGATGGTAGAAACACAAGCAAACAACACGCAGGCCTTGAGTCATCAGAACCATTACAGACTGGGACGATATAGTGCGGAGGCCAAAGCGGGCCTAAGTTAACTCGATTTTTTTAATCGTAAATAATAAAAAAAAAATAATAAATATATATATATATGGAAACGTGATGTACATGTGAAATAAGTTACTTTTTGTTTATGATCGTTTAGATCTTGAGAACTTTAGGCCACTGCAAATAAAAATTGCAAACTTTGAGGAAATAAAATTCCAACATTTATATTTATTTTCTTTTTGAACAATTTATTCAAGATTAGAACTAAGTAGTAGTAGTGACATTAAACGTTACAAAAGTATGAGATCATAGAATTATTAGAAACGCATGTAAAAATAAAAATCACTGTTTTAGTTTTTAAATGGCTTTATGTGGTTTTAAGAAATGCTGTTAACAGTAACTGATGTATTGCAGTAACAAGGTTTTAAGGGTAAAAATGTTTTTAACAGAAACAATGATTTTAACGTTAACAATCCTGCAACTAGATGATTGCACTAAGGAGTTTTGCACCCAACTTAACCCAGGACCAATGCTATTTTGAGATCCTAATTTATTTTAAAACTCCATAAGTTCACAGTTTGAACATAAATTCAAAACACTTTATTTATTTGTCATTTTAACATTTGCTCTGTTAATTCCACACAGATGCTTTTAGATGATCTGTAACTGATAAGTTCCCAAGAAAAAAATAGACCCTGAACCTATTTGACACCTGAAACTTTTTATTTAAGGAATTTAAGGATTTTATTCACTATTGCTATGGCTTACAATTATAGTCACAGGCCCAAGAGTAAAGTGTGAGTTTTACAGAACAGCTCGACAGCAGGTTGAACTACAGAAGTCTGCGGCCTCAGCATGATCCAGCTTCACCTTCGACAGAGACGCTCTTCCTCTCACCTCTTTTTATATGCCCACAGCTTTCGATTTGCATTCATTTCATTGCCCAGAGTCATTAATTTTTCATCACTAGTTTCATGATGAATAAAAGATGAAAAAGATAAGAGTGTAGTGAGTTGGAGTAAGTGGGTGCTTGTGTATTGTAAGCTCACCAAAGTCCCCGACAGCACGACTTTAAAACTTTCTGTCTAGTGAAAAACAACTTTGCAGTGATCTCTGTACAAATCCATGACTAAAACTGCCGGAAACGTCTCGATGATAATAGCCACATATTTAATTGGCGGAATTAGCCACCTTAAAATAAATCAAATCAAATTGACATGGAGGATGAACTCTAACAAAAATTAATATATTTAAAATAAATATCAAGTAAAAATAAAACCCAGACCAAAAAGTGCCAAGGGGATTTTTTNNNTTGTGTGCAAAACCCTTAAAACTGTAAGACAAAATATAACACTAAAACACAAAGAAAAAAAGCATTTGTAAAACAAAACTTAAAAAAACTTGGACTCTGAAAAAGTACTTTAATTATTAATAAACAAAATATGACACAAAACCGCCACACAAAAACGTTAAAACTAAATTGTGGCTTGTGGCATCGGAATATCAGATCTTATTATCTCAGAACTGTTGTGAGCATTGACACTAAAAATAGCCTAATGTAATACAAAACACAAGAAATAGTAAATGAGATTAAAATACACAACTAAGAAAATCTCGAAAATAAATCACTAGCAAAGTCTCCCATCTTACATTGATAGTCACAAGGATTATGAAAAGCAATGTGGTAAAAAAGATCACATTAATGAGGTAACAAGACACACAGGTGGAGGAACTTAACAGTGTTAATTGGGCAAATTACTGGCATGGAAAACGATTTGAAAATCAGACCTCAGCAGCTCAAACTGAGATATTGTTTAATAGTAAATTGAAGTGAGTGAGGTTTTCCAAGAGTTTACATCATCTTTTGAGGAATTTTCAAAACAATTTTCTTTCAATCCTAATGGCGTTTCTCAGGCTCTGCCAGAACCATTTTTCTGCCGCAGGATTTTTCGGCCACTCCAGAACACTGTGTCCACACAAACACCGGCGCAAGTTGAGTATTCTAGACTGCCGGAGAACAGGCTCCAGCAAGACCAGCACCATAACGTCCACACCCTCTTCCAGCAAGCGTTGTTGAGCCAGAAATGCCGCCATCTTGAAAATCCCACTGTAGACAAAGTTCTCGGTCAGCACAAATATCGTCTTCCTGCTTCGGTGCACACTCTGGTTCAGGTTGTCCATGATGGGCATCCCAGGAGTCCAATCCCTCTCCGCAAGACAAAGTGGACGGAGCCGTTCTCCTCTGTTTTCCAGTTCAACTCGTAGCTGGTTCAAAACCCACTCGGCCGTCAGTGGATCATTGGAGTCATACATGACAAAGGCATCGTAGGTGCAGTCAGAGTTTTTTTGGTAGTAACTATTCACCTTCGCTCTCAAGACGTTGTATATGTAAAATATATCCCAATAAAACACATGTGTGGCTGTAGTGGCAATCATGAGGATGCAGATAATGGACGTTGTCAGTATGTAGAGAATTTGGGCTATGCTTCTGTTGACGCAGGCGTATTTAAAGTCGATATTTAACACTGGATGCTCCCGTTTGGACACTGGGAGGTCACACAGGAGGTCCGATGCTATGTGAGGAAGAATAGTCTCACTTTTCTCCAACCAGAGAATGAAATCTAGAAGATCGCAAGTGCACTGAATAGGATTCTTCTCCAGATGAAGGACCTGAAGATGGTGGTCGCTGGCTGTGCTGAAGGATTTGCCACTGATGTACTTCAAGCGGTTAGAAGCAAGATTCAGTGTGAGCAGGTTTTTGCTCTTTTCAAGAAAGGTGTGACTCAACTTGAAGATGAGATTATGACTGAGGTCCAAAACCTGCAGGGATTTTGTGTGTTTTGAGAACGCTTTGGGGACAAATCTTATCTTGTTCTTGCTTAGGTCAAGAATCTCCAACTTAGTCAGATCTTTTAGCTGGTTCCACTGAAAACTCAAAAGCCCATTATTTCTCATGAATAGACGTTGGAGTGTCTTTGGGAAATTGATCGAAATGTTGTCTGGTAAATGGTGAAGCATGTTGTAGGAGATGTCAAGATGAGTTAGGTTGTGCAGATCCTGAAATAACCGTTCAAATCCTTGATTCTTCCACATGATGTCAAGACGGTTTCCTAGAAACTGCAACTCCTGCAGCGAATTGCTTCTTAGAGTTTTGTTGGTGAGCGTGTTTATCTCATTCCAGCTTAGATTGAGCACTTTGAGGAACTCAAGGTTTTTGAGGAACACCAGGGAGTGATTGACAGCGGCCAGTTGAAAGTAATGCTGATTGTAACTCAAATCCAATATTTGCAAGTCTTTGACTTCCTCAAATGCAGAATCTGAGGCCAGATAGATCTTGTTATGAGACAAATCGAGATACTGGAGATGGGGGAAATTAGTAAATTCCTTACCTTTAAAGGAAGTGGAGATGGAGTTGTAAGATAGGTTCAGACATGTTATGTTTTCTCCCCCGGTGAAAATTATTGGTTTGATGTGCATTATGTTGTTCCTGCTAAGATCCAGAACGCGTCCTGTTGCCAGACACTCTGGTTTAATAAACGGGGGGATTTTACCAAACTCTTCGTTCGTGTGAATGTAAGGGTCCTCACGATTGCTGTCGTCCTCAGTAAGCTCGTCACTTTCCAAGATGGTCTTCTGGAACTTCGATTGGAATGTGAGCTGGTTGTCTATCAGAGACACCAATGACAGATTGGCACGGAAGTTCCTAAACACGGACAGGTTTACTTGTTCGAGAAAATTGACTGCAAAGTTTATTACGGAGAGGTTTCTCAGATTGACCAGTGGTTTGATATCTTCTTCGCTGAGACTGTGAAAAATATGGCCTTCCAGGTGAAGTGTTTGAAGAGATTCCAACATAGCAAAGTCTTTGCTGAGTTTCAATCTAGGGGAGGATTTCAGGGACGGATTGTTGTAAGAGAAATCCACAACTTCCACATGTGGAAGTACGCAAAAGAAATCTCCTTTTTCCAGCACGTCAACCAGGAAGTTAAAGGATAAATACAGGTACTTTAACTTACCAAGGTTTTCGAACCAAGAGGATTCAATTGTTTGTAATGAATTTCCAGAAAGTCGTAGATCTTGGAGTTGGGAAAGTTGATCAAATGCGTCCAAATCAATGTGTAGAGCTTTGTCCTGTGTACTGCAGGAGACACACTGGAACGGAGTATCGGAACAAAAGGGGCAGTTTCCAGATAAATCCAGTACCGTTAGATTTGTCAGATAGTTCAAGTCGGATGCGCGAACGTTTTCGATCCTGTTAAGGAGAAGTGACAGGCTCTGAAGGGAACTGGGTAAAGCAGAAGGAACTTTTCGCAGATTATTTTTGGACAGCTGAAGGACGGTCAAGTTCAAGAGTCGAAAAGTGTCTTTGCTAATGGCCAGTCCATTCTTGTTATGGTAATTGTTATTATTTAGCATCAGAACTGTGATATTCCTGATCCCTGTGAAGTTTTCTGGCCCAATGGATTCGATGTAATTGGAATTGAGACTCAGGGTTTGCAGTCCAGGAGGAAGATATCTGGGAAATATCTTGATCTCATTATCATCAAGAAGTAACGTTCTCAGTGTATGCAGGCTTGACAACACACTGTGGTTGGTAAGTTGGTTTTTGAGTTGATTCTTCCGAAGGTCAATCTGTGTAACATTGGTCAGATTCCAGAAGGCGTTCTTGGATAGGTTTTTTATTTTGTTCCCAGAAAGGTCCAGATTGGTCACATTCCAGATAATGTGGTTGGGAATGTTCTTCAACCCTCGTTCTGAGCAGTCCAAAGAGACGGAGCTGTTGGTCATTAGAATATCACATGGGAGTTTCCTCCAAGCCCAGCTCATCGCCTCAGCTGAGTAGAGCAAACCCATCCAAATGGTCACAAACATCATTTTGCTAAGACCGTGAGTCTCCTGTAAAGGAGAAAATGTGTTTCTATTATTTACTTTTCAAGTTGTGAGCTTGTGCGCTTTAAGACAGTTAAAACTGTGAAAAGCGCCCTACAAATGCTCATATTATTGTTATTTATTATTAAGGATATTTAATATTGTACTATACATGTTGGAAGGCTAAGTCTTTGCTTACCAGTTTGGTCTGTAGACGAGGGAGACGAGAGAGAACACGTCTGCTGAGTCAGAAGTTTCACTTGATCATTCTGCTGTTTCCTCATTGAAGTTCCTTTTCCTTTTTAAATGAGCACAATAAACAGCCTGCATGCTTGTGCCTGAGATTGATCAAACGGGATTAAGGGTTTTAATGTATATGGATGCTCTGGAATCTGGATGAAAGCTTCTGCTAAATGCAAAACTGCGGAGGTGGATTTCTACAAATCCTGGAAAATTCCAAAGAAATACAAAAGTTTTTTTAAAAAATGTATTAAAGATAAAGTTTTAATCAAATAAATAATGAGTACGGTGATAAAAACTTAGTGAAATAAAAAGATTTAAAAAAAAAAAAAATATATATATACGTATACATACATATATATATGTACCCATCTAACAGATGTGAAAGCCATCATATCTTAGCATAAACTTTTTTTATGTATAGTGGAGATTTTTTTATAATTAGTGTTTGCATATTTGTGTTTATTTAAAAATTGAGTAAAAATTATCCCACTTTTAAGAATTAAAGATTTTATTGGTTGTTCACCAAGCCAATACACAGACAGTTAAAACATAATTTGTCCCACAAATTAAAAATTTACTGTACAGTAAGTAACCACAAAAGAAAAAAAAGAAACAAACAAAGATCACTAAAATGCTAAAAAAAAAAAAACAAATATGACTGTGAAAGATTGCACCATAAATTAATATTGCACATATTTTTTATTTCGACCAATATGGCGCGGCGAGAATGGCTGCCGTGTGGCGAGCTCCATCAAGACCTGGATTACTTGTGTTTGTATTTCTTGTTTTTGTGCTGTTTTTTACACAAAAGGGATTTGATTTGACATTGGCTTTCTGATTGAAACATTTTTTATTTTTTCATTGACCGCTGCTCTGATTTGTCTAAACGTAAGCTCCGCCCACACAAATCTGCTTTGAGTAATTTCACTTTGTTATCCTCAACTAAAATCCAATGTGATCGATCTACGTACAAATTCAGTTCAATAATTCTCATCTTGTTGGATTCATACACGTCTCGCCTGGTAGGATTAAACCACAACGAGAGTTTTAATCCAGGCTTTCTTCACATAAAAGGCAACATATCGCAATAGTACAGTAATAAGCGGTGGTCTACTGTACTGTACAGTCTAAACAGAGCGATTCAGATGCAGGACATGTTCAGCAGTACGTATTCAAATATACTGTTGACAAGCGGCAGTGTACGGTGCAGATCTGCGGTAATCAGCTGCGCAGACAGGCGCGGTGCATTAGTATGCGGCGCAGACGCGCGGTGACTCTGAGTGGACACTCCAGCAATTAGATGCAGAGCACTTTGTGTGAACCCGCAGAGGTGCCAGCGCTCATATTCTGCTCGGCACCTGGGGGCAGCTTTCATGCATTGCTTTCCAACCGCAGCTACGTGTTCCTCATACAGAGCAGCCCATTATTAATTTTAAATGTGTTGTGTCCATGCCACTGTCTTTGGTTTTTCCGTCTGGAGGGACGAGGCTTGGAGACGGTTCATCATCGGCCTCCTGGTTGAGCTGTTTACCTCACACATCAGCATCACCTGCGTGGTCAGAACCAAGATCTTCCATGGATCTTCACCAAATTGGCGACAGAACGGAAACGGGACGAAGTGCGTTCATTGCTACTGTATATTTCGCAGTTCTGGTCTTGTGTTGAATAAGTCATACATTTCGTTAACTATAATCCAGAGATTAATAATCCATCTCTTTATGGATTATGTATGCATACTTGGCATATTTACATACATATTTACACATGCAGATACATAATGTATTTGACAATTATGCATACATGTTTAAAAGTCATGGATATACCTATAATAATGTATGTGATGGGATACATTACAAACATACATAGAGCAGTGGCTAGCGCAGTCCGAAAAAAATCAGAAAAAAACTAGTGTCCAAAAACGTGTGAATTTTTCAAATTGATTGTAAAAACTAGTGAAAAATTGACCGTAGCTTTACCAGTTTTTGCGCATTTTGCAATTTCGCATGTGTCACGCTCACTTTCAGCGTGAGCAACGACGGGACCAAACACTGGGATGTGGACAGAAAGGGGTTTAATGAACACAAACACTGAACCAGAGAAAACTTGGGACTCGGGAATACACAGGGGTCTGACACGAAGACAACAAAGCAACATCTACGTGCTCACATAGACGAGATCAGACAAAGGGTAAGGCAAACACACAGGTACATATAGTGTCCAAAACGAGATGAGGAACAGGTGTGCAGGGAAGAATCTGGGTCAGGGGGCGGAGTCTGTGATTGTGAGGAGGTGATAAGGGGATTTTGTGTAAATTCAAGAAAAAAAAAAAAAAAAAATTCTGTTTAAAATTCTAACATGTTTTATTTACATTTTGAGAGCGCCTCTTGTTGTGCCTTTATAAGAAGCATCCATCCATCATTTTCTAAACTGCTTTTTTATTTCACCAACTCAGGGCCTGAAAGTGAACAGGACACTGGATTGGCCAACCAATCACAAAGCAGGACACACATTCACACTCTCACTCCCACCTAAGGCAGACAGAGATTCTCCAGAATGAATATTTCTGAACTGTGGAAACTGGAAACCCACTCAAACCAAGATAAAAATGACAGCAGCAGCTACTAGAACAACAAGATGCGTCATACGTATTTTAGTATATTTTGTATCAATTGTAGACTGTGAAATGAATAAAAAATGACATTAATAAAAAAGCGACATTACCGAGGAATGAACCAGAGGAAAACAACTTCCGTTACAAAAAGTCAGCGGAAGCATGTGGATCATCCTCAGGGAGCGAGCCAAAGAGCCGCTTCCTCGCGTTATATATGCATCACGCGCTTAAGGATGGAATCAGATCATGACGCGCTGGAGACGGACCATCTAGTTGCTCTCTTGACCTGCTGGTCCCGCTGAAGCTGTGGTGGGTTTCAGCCTGAGGGGGTCCAGTCCTGCCCGCGGCGCCTGTCAATACAGCGCCGACCCACCGTGTTTGTCTAGTGATGCTCCAGTAGAGCAACACAAAGATTTATTGACTTGCTATTCATATTTCATTTTCAGGCTTTGGGATGTTATTTGTCGTTCTGTCAATAACTAAACATTTCCCCAACTTGACGTGTTGGGTGACAGACTGACATGTACTGTATTAACTGTTGTACTTTGTTGCTTGTTTTTTTTTAAAGTGGCACTAGGGCTTATTTTCTGTATGTTATTATAGTTGAGTTTCTTAAAGTTCTTTTTTAAGTTCGGGATGCAAAAAAGCATATTGATTGGTTGGTTTTGTTGTATTATTGGCATTGTGATGATCCATGAAGAAGCTCAGCTGTGATTGGCTGAAAGAAAGACAGTGTCTTATATTCAGAATGTTTTCAGCTTTGGCAATACATTTATTTTATAATATTTAGTCAAATACAGTTGTCTCATCATGTTTTCAAAGCCACAAGTACAAAATACATGTACAATAGAACTGGGAACAAGGCAACACAACATGAAAAAAAAAAGTTGAAAACAACTAAAACGTGGTGTGTTTTGGTCAGAGATTGTCTACTGGACAGTATTTATGCATCACTTCACGTTTGAATCACAATTAAAAAAGTTGGAAACCGCTTTGGAAATCAGTTTATCTCAGAGGTCTTATTTTTGGGGAAGGCCTTACTTTTCACCATAACCATTCCAAGTATGCAAAGGTTCATTTATTTATCACATATATATTTTTACATTATTTATTCATGTTCATTCATGGACATAAATTTTAGATGTTTTTACATGTTTTTTGAGTCATAAAATATGAAACATGAACATCCACAAATCACCCAGAATCCAAATGCCGACATACAACAACGCCAACTTCTCCATTGTTTGTTCACCGTCCAGACAGAAACCACCGGCTTGCTCCTCTGGATCATCACATCCTCGAAGAATCTGAACGTCTCTTGTGAGGCACGAGGGGAAACCCAAGACCACCGTAAACTCTCATTAGCGGCTTTAAAAAGCTCAGGCCGTCGGAGAGACCGCTCTTTTGCTACTTTAAAAAGATGCCCTTCATCGCTCAATTAGTCCGTCCTGATTCCCAGAGAAGCATTTATTTAATAAGGCAGAGATTAAAGAAACTAATTATAAACCTTTCAATTGTAACTGGGAGATGGAGCCTATATGAACCTGTTAATATAGCGGGAAAACTCCAGCCGCCGCCCCTCCCCCGCCCACAGAGACACATCACAGGAACGGCATCTCTAATCTGGATTAGTTAATTGGATCTTCTTAAACAAATGATTAATCTTCATTTTACAGTAAATACTGGATTATAACAAGGCCATATGCACGTAAAACGCCTTGATAAGATGCATTTGTTTAATTGCATTTGCTTAATCCGCAAACGCATTGTCTTTTGTGCCATTACTTGCACCGCGTTTACACCCAAGTCTTGATCACGTGTTCTGATATGGCAACTAGATTTCATTCTTTCAAAAAAGACAAATATGAAAAGTTCACACTGTCGCCTCATAGCGAGAAGTTGCGTCAATACTCAAGTTCAGGAATCTGGAAAATGGGAAAGTTGTCAATTGCAAGTGAGAGTGTGAATATGTGTCCCGCTCTGTGATTGGTTGGCCACTATTCCAGGGGTGTGTCCCGCCTTCAGGTTCAGAGTGGCTGTGATTGGTTGCAGCTCCACGTGACCCAGAGATTGGACAGATGCACTGTTGTGAAAAAAAAATCTATATGCCTTTGATTTGTTAGTGTCATCAAAATGTA
>SOMO01000292.1:26309-42173 GCA_028128575.1 Paedocypris carbunculus | reverse complement strand
GCTACCGTAGTCAAAAGGCATTGTGGGAAATGCAGTTTTTGGTCAACGCACGCTTTTAATGAATTTTTTTAGACACTCAAAATTTTGAGCTCTCGCAGGGCCACATAAAATGACATGGAGGGCCACATCCGGCCCCCGGGCCTTGAGTTTGACACACGCGACAGAACATTTGCATGCTGGTACAATCCCTTTTGAACATATTAGTGGTTAACAGATTTACCTGTATCGCCTGCAGTTTCCCAATCGGCGCTCCGAAGGCCGTTCTTTTGTGGGCGTAATCTGCCGCGCAGTCCAGCGCCGCCTGTCCGATCCCTAGCGCCTGCGCCGCGATTCCGATCCGCCCGCTGTCCAGGGTTTGCTGGGGGAAATAAGCACAGGTCTTGATTTGATGCATGTGTTATTTTGTGCCCAAATTTCCACATTTGTTTAAATTCCTCAATATCAGTTGTAATGATACAGATACACAGAATTACATATAGTTTGTCTTATTTTACTGTTATCTGGAAAGCCAGTTAACCGAGGCAAAATGATCCGATGTGTCTGACTAACCAGACCTAACTTCACATAGAATTCCTTATCCTTATTATCCTTATCCTTATTCCTTATGACTTATAAACACACCATGGCGATCTTGAAGCCCATTCCTCGCTCTCCCAGCATGTTGCCCAGTGGAATGCGACAATCTTCCAGAATGATATTGGCTGTGGATGAAGCTCGGATTCCCAGTTTCTCCTCTTTTTTCCCTAACGACAGGCCAGGATGAGGCATGGGCACCAAGAAGGCGCTGATTCCCTGGTTAAAAAAAAGTTTTATTTCAACATGAACATTTCTGTTGTAATTCAACTTAAATGAGTTTGAGCAGACCTTGTGTTTCAGGCTCTTGTCTGTGGTGGCGAACACGATGGTGGCGGAAGCGTCCCAGCAGTTGGTGATCCAGGCCTTGGTTCCGTTCAGAACCCACTGGTCTCCGTCTTGTCGTGCCAGTGTTGATGCTGCTCCCGCGTCACTGCCGTTCCCTGCAGAGAGACACGGACCGAGCATGACCGCTGAGGGCCAAACACTGAACAACACTCTAATCTCTACGGTCTCGCCGTATCTTTCAGACTATAAGGTGCACCTAAAATCCTCCAACCTTTTAAAATACACTACTAACTTCAATCCAAAAATGAATTTAATGCTGATGACTGATTTTCTGTGGAACACGGCGCTCAAAAAACTTGCTGAATGTGGTGTCGCAAAGTCCCGACTCTGAGAATAAAAAACCCAAAGAACAAGAGTCCAATATGGCAATATGACTTATCTACATAGGTTTTGACTAGTCACTAAAAAGCCACTAGAAAATATTCATCTTTATTGATCTGCGGCACGATGACCTCGATGATCAAACTGAAAATGTATGTGTGTCGTTTTGTTTGTTTCTGTGTTTTGACAAGAGAGAGTTTTTGTGAATGAGCTTATTAAATTTTTCCCAAAATAAAGTTTTGTTCCACTTCTTGAATCTTTAAATCTGGCGTTGATATTAGTTGTTCATTTATATTACACCTTATAATCTGTTGCACATTATGATAAAAAAACACGGTATTTTCTCATAAACTATAAAATCCCTTTATTCTCAGATCAAATCAGGCAATGGTTACATTAGAATCTAAACCTGTCTAAAATAAAGTTTTTTCCCATCTTTGTGGCTTGAAGCTAATGAGCTAAAGCTAATGTGCTTACCTGGCTCGCTCAGAGCAAAACATCCCACTTTCTCTCCCGTGGTGAAGGGAGTGATCCAGTGCTGTTTCTGCTCCTCAGTGCCGAACTTCAGAATCGGACCCAGGTACAGCGACTAAATCACAGCAAACCAGTCACGGTAATCACTAAACCTCTAAATCCATATCAATGTGAAGATTAGTGCGTGCAACACCACATTTGCAGTTTGAATCCCAGTATATACTACAGTACAAGTCGTTTGCTTGAAAGCCCTTGAGTAACGCATACGTGTTGGAAAGCGCAAGTACGCAGAGGAAAACAGATAGATGGAAAGTGCTGAAACTCACATTATTCACACTGACTACGACACCAGTAGAGGCACATCCTCTGCTGAGCTCCTCCACAGCCAGAGCGTAGGCCAGATAATCCATCCCGGCTCCACCCAAACTCTCCGGGACCTCCACGGCCATGACTCCCAGGGCTCCCAGCTCCCGCACCTGTCAGACCACCACACAGTGAGGCCAGAAGAACCCACCACGTCACCTTACACTCCGCACCTCTCACCTGTTTGGCAGGGAACGTGTGGTTCTTGTCCAGCTGGGCTGCGATGGGTGCCAGCTCTTTCTGAGCAAAGTCCCTACACGTCTGTCTCATCATCTGATGGAGCTCCGGAAGCTCTGCCAGCTGAGTCAGACAGCGAGCGCCAATGCCCGCGGCCACGCCCAGAGCTGGAAAACACATCAATAATCACTTATTATTAACGAGTCGATAATCAATAACTTTATCCACTATTCTATCCAGCGGTCTATCAATCAATCAATCTGTCTATCTACCTATATGTATTTCTGTCTGTCTGTCTGCTATGAAGAAACAAATAGACAGAAAGACAGACAGCAAAACTAGTGATTTTTCATACAATTATCTAAAGACACAACATACTTTATTTCCTAGATTAGATCTTAAATTGTTCATTGTGGAAAAACTGTGATTTATATGTGCTTCTCACAACTTTTAACATTAAACACGCATTATTAATTTACAAATAGGTGTATATTAAACTATACTTGTGAGTTTATTACATCCCGTTTTTGTTTACGTAATGAAATATTACTACACTTGGTTATGTTCGTGTGACTGAAAGCTTACAATTTCTTTGGATCAAATCTCTTAAATAACACATCGTAAAATGCACATGTCAACAAAAAATATACAGATCACGCTAGAGACCAGTATGAGATACTGGTATATAACAGTGACAGTGACGTGGACATACAGTAAACTTATATTCCGTAACACTGACCTCTTCGCCCGTTCAAAAGCGCCGCCATCTTGGCTCTTCTGCGCATGCTCACAACGCGGTTGACATCAGGGCGCTGAAGTTCTAGTCATGTGATGCGACGTCACGGTATTTATTTTGTTTTTATTTTGTACGTAACTGGCGTTTACATTTTATACATGTGTGTTTGATTTATAAATGTGTGTGTGGTAGACCGCGTTATTGAATAGAAAGTAGATATTTTAAATCTTATTTTTACTGTATATATTGTATTTTTTTATACAGTATATGCCGTATATACAGTATATTTACCGGTAAGTGGATATTCATACCAAGCCCATTATATATAAATCAAACATTATAATATTATATATAATATTATATTATATTATACACACATGTACTAGCATATACGCATTTCTTCATATGATAAATTATTTGTAAACAATTTTTATATGAAAATGTACAAATCATTTGTCATATGAAAACATGCGTATAAAAGCGGTTTTGTTTTTTTGTTTTTCTTTTTTTTTTATTTATTTTTGCGGTTTTTGAAAGGGTTTTAAGCTTTCAATTGAAACTTGCTTAACTATTTACTGCTTTTCCAGCAAATGTACCACTGATTGTGGGAAGTGAGGAGCCAAGTCACATTTTATTTTTCCAAAACATGTTTATTAATGGCATCATAAAAAGTCAGTTAGATGTCCAGGACAGTTGATATGAATCTATTGGGAGGGGGGAGGGGGGGTTACAGCGCCATGAGAGGGCCAGATGCAGCGAGGTTTCTTCACTGTTTAGCAGCAGTCATGTTGAAGCAGCCGCGCTGGTGGAACTGCATGTCCCTCACGCGACGCATGGACTGAATCTGAGGCTGGAAGGCGCAAAACTCGTTGTAGTGTCTGTAGTCTCCGCACTCAAACAGGTACTGGTAGCCTCTGTAGCCGGGGTACTGGTATCCCACCCAACTAGCAAAAGAACAGAAGAGGTTAGACAACCCGAGAGGCTGGGAACATCTGGACTGAACCTCTGGTACTCACGCTCCACCGGGGACCCTCACGCTGCCCACTCTGTCACAGAAGCCGTGCGCCCACAGGGTTGGCACATCATCCTCCTGGATCTCCATCTTGTTGCCCTTGAAGTCGGAGAGCTCAAACAGACAGATCTTGTGCTCCATGGGGTCCTGAGAACATGGGTGAAGACCACTGAGACCAAGACTTGCACGCTGATCACTGCGACTCTGCTAACATCCATACCATACGGATGGGTCTGAGGGACATGAGACAATCACTGCGGTAGCTGTTTGACCAGGTGTCCCAGCGAGGATACTCTCCCTTCTCCAGGATGAACATCTCACCACGGAAGTTAGTCTGCTCGAAGGCAACAAAGCTGAAGACATGGACAGCAGGGGGAGTTGTGTACCAGACAGTGGCAACGTGGACGAGGAAAAAAAAAGAGGAACGGAGGGACAACAGCATGAGTACGGGGGAAATGAATGGAAAATACCAACAAGCCAGAGAAGAAGCTTCCATTTGCGTCCTAAAAGTCCTCAGGGACTCTTCTTGGTTTATCTCTAGCCTCTATGTTTTTCCCATCCACATTAGATTTGATCCATTAGTCAGTGACTTACGGGCCGCACTCAACAATGATACTGCGGACTCTGTCCATTCCGCGCTCACAAACGTTCATGCACTCATTCTGGACCTCCATCATCCTGCCCTGGAAGTTCTCCTGGTCAAACAGGAAGATCTGGAAAAGGCCACGGAATGTTCCGATCAATATTTTTGGACTTTAGTTTAGCATGTTCATAGGACTATAAGACACGTCAATAAGAGAATGTAATGCAATAAAACTGTATTTTACTGTAGTGTGATATCCAATACAAATAAAATAAAGTTGTTATAAATATCCATTTAAAGGTACAGAAAGTTACCATATTTTTCCACACTATAAGGTTTATGGATTCGTAAGGCCTATTATTCACAGAATGAGGAAAAAAAACTGTATTTTGCTGTAAAATATCCATGTAAATTTACTGCCATTTTTACAAAGTTTCAGAAGTTTCATGCTCAATCGAAATTAATATATATAATTTAAAAAAATATATATTTTATTTTAAAATATTCCCATAACTTTACAGGGATTTTACAGTGTAAAACAGAAGATTACCGTAATTTTCAGTATAAATTTATTGTATTTATAAATGGAACAATAATAAATACTCCCTAATCTTTATTGACATTTTATTCCTGATTGTAAAGTGCACAGTCACTTTTAAAACCTCTTTTTTTCAGTCTAGTGATACAGTACATGCATAAAAACAGGACAAGTCGACTTACTCTGTAGTTTCCCATCATTCCGGGATCTCCGGTCTTGGAAGCCTTGCTGGTGGCAGCAGGGGCAGGGGCTCCCTTCTCCTTGGCATCGGTGCCCTGGTTGGTGGCGGACTTGGCGGTCTGAGACATGGTGAAGGAGTTCAAGAACGTCTGCAAGAAAGAGAAGCTGATCAGGAGGTGCTAGAGCTCTGGAAGCTTGGAATATCGATTTTTTTTTAACAACATCTACACATGAAGCCGTGTTGACAAGGGAGCTAAGGAAAAGGACTTCATAGGGTCCGATTTTCCCAGTTTGACTCCACAGTGGCTTGTATTCGCTGCTGGGATGGCTTTCTGGTTCCTTTGCTTACCTGCTTGGGTACAGCTGTGCCGTGCTGGGAAGGCTGGTTCGTGCTGGCCCTTTCTGACCACCGCTCTAACTTTTATATCCTGGCAAGGGGAGTGCAGAGGGGCTTGGCGTACAATAGAAACACTCCGTCATCAGAGTTTGGTTGTGCCAAAGCCGCAGGGTCATCGCATAACCCAGAAGCCTCGGCCCGCGGCGCCTGTAAGCATTTTACGCTCAATGAAAAGCCCTGATGATAGCACTTTCCCCTCTGGGCCTGCGCTCTGTGCTATAGGCTACATATGGAGCAAAGGTATGCGCAGGTCAGAGGTCATGTGATTTGAAAACACATTTTGCCATAAGTGTGTTCCGCTGTGGGTCAATACTTATGGTCCGGGGTTGCTAACTACACCACGTCTTGCATCATAAACAGATGCTTCACTTACATGATTTTATGCAATTTGTGTTTTTGCCATATACATGTACAGTATAATAATTTGTGATTTTTTTTGCACTTACTGTATGCAATCGAAAGCAGACATAAGTACGGCAGCTAGCTATTACAGATGCGCTTTTTATAGTGTTGAAAATAAAAGTCCTGTCTGATCCTTGTTTTAGTTTCTGTTTGAAATGAATTAGATTGTTCTGCTTTAAAAAAAAATCACAATTTTTTTTTTGTTTCTTCTGTAGAACAAGATAAATAGATGACTATTTATAGATTTGTAAATATTTATTAAATAAGTATCAATTTACATTTCTGCAAAATACAGATTTTCAAAGTACATTAACAGACAAAATTGAATTACTATGAATTACAAAATTGAATTAAGTTTAATACAATACAAAATCCTTTCATAAATGTGCATATAATGTGTGTAAAATCTGTACTTAAAACTTAAAATAATTTAAAAGAAATACAAATTATAATGAAATAATAAATGAAAATTCTAAATTAAAAGCAGATATATATTAATAAATTTAAAAAATTAAAAATGATTAACCAATGAATTAATTAAATAAAAAAAATAAAATTAATTTTTAAATGAAATGACCATTTGAAAACCCCTAATCTAGTCTCAATTTTAAAACTGCATTTTTGTAATGCATTCAATTTGTAAAGATTATTTTGTTTTATTCAAATAAATAAACAAATGTAAAAAAAATGTAAATTATTTTAATTCATCTACAGAATGTATGTTTTATATTAGATTTTTTTTCAAAAGCATGCATTATTTATGTTTAAACACATTAAAGGCAATAAAAAGCTTTCGAACATTCAAAAGAATAAATGTGGTTGCGCCTTTGAGTTGTTTTACCCACTTTAAAGCCAACAAAAAGATGCTTTAATTATAATGCACATTAAATATTCACTTCTTGCTGGTTAATTTGACCACACGCTTCCTTATTTGGGCGTGGAGTGAGTCTCTTCACTCATCTTCACTCTCAGCATCACAATGGACCACAGCCCCGTCTCTCCTCCAGCACATCCCAGCATCCCAGATATTCCCGTGCAAGTAGCCGAACGGTCCAGGCTGGGACCACTCCGTATGGCCAGGATCGCACGGAGATAGTGTGGCGTTTGCATTTCCACAGCTCTATAGATTTAACCCCTCCTTTGTCAGCTGGACAATGCGGGGTCCCTCCCTCGCTGCTGATCCGGAACTTTTACCGGGCCTTTTGCCAGGGGAGGCTTTAAAAGAGTGGATGCACATGCCCAGCTTTCACTCTCACATCAGGACGTCCCCAGGGCATCGGAGCGAGGTGAGTTCTGGTCCGCTCTTGCTTCGGCTCCCTTTCCCGTACGTCCTTACACACACACGGCCACTGCACTAGTGAGAGAGCACCATCTGACCTCTGAAGTTGAGGAGCAAGCATCTCTCCAGTCTTCTCAATGTTCCGCTTTGGCTTTGCACTTGCTTGTGAGGATTGAGGGTCGTGGCAAAAGTTCTAACCTTTCTACCGACTTTTTCAAACAGACGAGATGACTCACCATTGCACCAAGTTCTCAGGCCACTGGAAGGTATGACCTCCATCAACACCTCCAAACGGTTCCTTTGCGCAGGTGTCATCTTCTTGTCACCGACTTGGGAGTGACCGTGATCTCAGCCCGGAATGTTCCATCACAGGCTGATGCTGAGCTCATGTGCTTCCTGTGTCTTCCAGATCATCGTGTACGATGAGGAGTGTTTCCAGGGTCGTCACCATGAGTTCACCTCAGAGTGCTGCAACGTCATGGAGTTCGGCTTTGAGAGCGTTCGCTCCCTGAGAGTGGAGAGTGGCGCGTGAGTATATTCACACCGGGGTCCGAAAAGACCCCGAACCTGAGGACAGACTAGCGGGAGAGATATGGAAAGAGAATTACGGCCATGCCTGTTGGTTGTATTGTACAATTATGGCTTATAAAAATTTGAATCCTTTAAATCTATTCCCAGTTTATTTGTGTTAGCTGTGACTTCAGTTTAGTTAATCGAAACTTAAAAATCCTAAATGCTTCAATATTAGTTTTGTGTGTCTTTAAAGCCTAAATCCTATAATCTTGTTTCCTTATTTGTTAAAAAATTTGATTACGTACATTTATTAATTGTGAGCTTCACAATCCAGTGCCCTGGAAATTACGATAATCTACTGAAATCCTTGTATTAAAAAATCTCTGTAAATTTAGATGTATAAAGCACAATTTCATTGCATTAATGGTGAGTTGTTTATTTTTATGCATCATGGGAATACTTGTTGAATTTTTGTCATTGTGCCAACTGTACAGTGCTGCACTGTAAACAACTGCTTAAGAAAACACTTCATCCCATGGTGGGGAATATTTAGAATTTTATTTAGATCAAACTCTTAGAACATTCGGTACATTTAGTTTAATTATAGCATACATAGTATTTATGTGATATAAAAAAAAAAAACAGTATCATAATTTTATAGTTTGCTGTTGTAAACCAAATGAGATGAGATTCCCGTTTACAGGGAATTGTTTTACAGTGCAGTGTGGCCATTTTACCACCAGAAAAGTATTTATTTTTATTAAGTAATTTGGACATTTTGAAGTCCATTTTAATTATTCGTAATTCGCAAAAAGTATTCATAATTATTATCATGTGTCTGTCCTCAGATGGGTGGGCTACGAGCACGCCTCTTACCAGGGACACCAGTTTGTGCTGGAGCGTGGCGAGTACCCTCAGTGCGATGCCTTCGGTGGAAGCAATGCCTACCACATCGAGAGAATGACCTCCTTCAGACCCATCTCCTGCGCTGTAAGGACGGAAAGAACCCACCGGACCACCGGTTCACTTGACTTGACTTGACTTTACACTGCTGTTGACTCCAGAACCACAGGGAGTGCAGAATGACTATCTACGAGAGGGAGAACTTCCTGGCCCGTAAGGGAGAGCTGAGCGACGACTACCCTTCTCTTCAGGCTATGGGATGGTGCAACAACGAAGTGGGGTCTCTGCGTGTTCAGTCCGGAGCGTGAGTGTCACACACACTGATCACGTTATCTTGTAGGTCCTAGCTCAATTTAACAATAGTATAGTAATAATAGCAATATCAAAAACTTTATTTAAATTCATAAGACGCCTTTTGAGGCCCTCAAGGTCAACATACATATTCATGGTCAATATATCTGATCACCGTATGTGTGTGTGTTCCTCTGAATAAGTGCAATCTGAAGACATGTTCCCTGTGTGTGTGACAGGTTTGTGTGCTACCAGTTCCCTGGTTATCGTGGATACCAGTACATCATGGAGTGTGATCGCCACTGTGGGGAGTACAAACACTTCAGGGAGTTTGGCTCCCACTGCCAGACCCCTCAGATCCAGTCCATCCGCCGTATCCAGCAGTAACGGATTCCTTCTCGCCCTGGCCCCTAAAAAACTAACTCTCATCACCCTTTCTGCCTGATGCTGAATAAACTGTCTTTCTTAAACTTCACAGACCTCTTGGATTAGCTCTGTTTGAAATGACTATATTCATATATGAAATTATGTATGACTATAATCAGTTCCAAAGTTCTTATTGAATTTCAATGAGACAGTTAAATAAACTTACAGTGCTTTTTAAAAACAATTCTTACCAGAATATCCCTTTTTTAAGGTTGTTTTTCTAACTGAATTGGATTTTGCATGAGAAAAAAAAAATAATAATAATAAATTATAATAATGATGATAATAATACCATTAGCAGAAGTAATAATATAAATAATAAAAATACTAACCTTGTGTAATTTATATTTGATAAATTATAACATTTGTACAGAAAATTGGTCGCTATTGTAATTATATATACTGTTTTGATGGCGTGCATAACATTTATTGAGAGCACATTTCTCACACTGTACGAGAAAAAGAACTTTCATCTATTAACCACTAGACGGCGCAAATTAACCACAATCCACAAAAATGAATAATATACGGCTAAATTGTATCGTCACACACACACGCGCGCGCACACACACACTAACAATCATTGCAGATACTGTGCTGATACAATATTTGGATTTCAGAGCTACTAGATTACACCTATTCCACAAGGCGTGTGGTAAACTGTGATGGAAATGACGCCGTGAGTTACGAGCATTGTAACGGTCCGGATAACAGTTTTTTCCGTTACTGCTGACAATAAAATCCTCTGCCGTTGCTTTGTTGAGCTAGTAGATCTTTCAATTATTCTCTCTGAATGTGTGTGTTTGTTTGTGTGTGTGTGTGTGTGTGTGTGTGTGTGTGTGTGTGTGTGTGTGTGTGTGTGTGTGTGTGTGTGTGTGTGTGTGTGTGCGCGCGCGCGTGCGTGCGTGCGTGCGTGCGCGCGTATGTGAAGGAGCTGGAGTGGATACCAGACCGTCGATGACGATTGGTTGTAGTAAACGTGGGCGTGAATTAGAACGCGGTGATTGGTTAAGAAAAAGCACATGCCAATGATTAGCTAATCAGAAGCGGACTAGGGCGGGCCTTGACGTTCAGAATTTATTGGGATTTCAAGACCAAACACGTTACATTTCAAAAACACGATACAGTTGCTATTTTACAATGTTACTGTTTAATTTGCACTACGAGTGTGTTTGTTCATTGTTAAGGTTTATTTTCGGCGCACTGTTAAATATGATCTGCACCTTTTGTTAAACTGTTACTATGGGGAGGAAGAAAATAATTCAATTGGGCAGCAGTGTGTGACACAAAGACTGTAAGTGTATAAATGTGTATTTTGTGCATTCATTCAGTAGCACGCACTTTCATTAAATTATTAATTGAGCTTAATACTGAAATAGTTTAGTGGGCGATTTAATAGTAAGAATGTGTATTATTTTGGTCAGTCTAGTTTTTGGCGTGGCATTTAAAAACTACAAACCATACATTATGTAACATAAAGTGTCTAGTTTGTATAATGTTAATTACAATAATAGGTATATTCTGTCTGACACTTGGATACAATATCACAAATATGATATATAATGAGCAAATTCGTTTAATGATTACCTTTCGAAATTGTCTTTATTCCAACAATGTAACAATTCATATCTGTATATGTAACAAATAATATTTATACCATTCGAATTTAATTGAGTTCGTTTAATGCTAAATAACGTTTTCTATAACTATAATGTAACTATAAGTAGTTACATTTTAAAAGACAGTGACCAACAGTGCAACGTCAGCAGGAAATGTTTAATATTGAATAAGTATGACGTCATCTTAGTTATCTTCCGCAAGAAACCGAGTTCGATACCCAGCAGAGTTTCTGTGTGATGCTCGAAAGTACTTTGTCGCGTCCATCCATATGTATATCTGTCCGTCCGTCCATCCGTCTGTCTATCCAACCAACCAATCAACTGACTATATCTCCATCCGTCTGCCTATCCATTCATCAGTTATGCAATCTGTATAAATGCTAAATGTGAATACAGTCTAATACAAATTTAGAAATTCTCTATCTACGCATTAAGTGTACAGGTAGTACATTATTTATTTTAAGAAATTAAATTAATACGATTCACCAAACACATCCGCGGCGATCGCCTACTTGGGTTGACGTTTCATCTCTGGAATCGCTGAATCCAGATCCGTGTGTGTGTGTGTGTGTGTGTGTGTGTGTGTGTGTGTGTGTGTGTGTGTGTGTGTGTGTGTGTGTGTGTGTGTGTGTGTGTGTGTGTGTGTGTGTTCTGTTCCAGGGACGGGCGCCGAAAGTCCAGCTCCGGGTTTTCCACGGGCTCGGCCGCGGGGAGGAAGTGCAGCAGCAGCTCTCAGTAGAGCCTAAATTTCACTTCACGACGCGCCGCGGTGCTAAGCTCACACCTAGCATTAAAAGACTAAACGTTACCATCTGGATTAACCGCGAATAAAACCAGAAGAGCCACCGTTTCCCACAGGAGCGGACCGGAGGGTTTATGTGGACGGATATTGTCTTTGTGTTGAAAGATGTCGGAAGAGACGACTTGGATCTACGTCTCAAACACGGATGGAAAATAAATGACTCGCTTCTTCGGCAGATTACGCAGAGGAATCGAAACAGCCGCGATTGGGAAGGAAGCCACATCTAACTGCTCCCCGGCGACGGAGATCGACCCGAAGCCTCGACTTTTGGTGTCCCCTTGTTTTTTAGGCTCGTGCATGTAGGCGCGAGCTCGAGAAGCACAGCCATGCACGAGAAGTTCCGCGAGATATAGCGCAGATCATTCACAGATTTTGCACATTGCATATTCGCACGGGATTGTTATTTTCCCCCCGCCTGACGTTTCCTCGCTTGCAGCATCGGTTTAGGGCACCGTCGGGCTTTTTTAACCTCTCATTTGGAATAAGGAAACTCTGATTGCGTTTATTCAAATTTCCTTTTCTAGCGCCCCCATTTCATCTCTCGGTTACAGTAAAGCTGTGTTTCCAGCCTTCGTGGATCGAATCACACCTATCGTCTTTAGATCGAAATCCAGTTTAAAGAAACAATTTGTTGCGTGTCACCAGCCAATGGATTTAACAGATCTAAACGGCTGACCGAAAGGCTCAAATTTGGCTGTTTTTTTTTTTATTCCCCGTGAGACCAGGAAAACCAACTGGGTTTGTTCGATCTGATCAGTGACGGGCAGAATTTTATAGGCGAAAATGAAGCCGTGTTTGTGATTGCACGCGCATGTGGTGTTGTTGCTGCTTCTGGGAGGCTTCGACAAATAGTCGCGCTCGTGCGATCGCTCCTTTACGAGTCTTTTAGAGATCCACCATCTTTAGAAGAAGAGGAAGACGCACATTACCCCGATTATCCGTGGTCTGTTTGTGTGTTGTCAGCTGGTAAATGCAATTAACCCGGGAACCACTGACTAGGGATTTTAGCGCGTGCTAGTCGACTATTCGCCTGGATTCGGGATTTTTCATCGCAGGCCTGTTTGTCGCGATCGCTGCATTTTTAATTCACCCCTTCGCGAAAACGAGCCGTTTTCCAAATCGAGGCGCTAGCGCTGGGTTGTAACGCGATTTGCGGGTCGGAACCGGTTCTTTACGTCCAGGCTGCATCTGTCCAGGCCGGTCAGCGCGTGCGTGCGCTTTTGTCGTTCTGATCGCAAAGAGCCGTCGTTTCCACCCGTGTCTCCGCGGATTGTTGCTTAACACCAACTTGCTTGGGATTTCCGAGAGTCGTTAAACCAGCAGGTGGGGTTTTCAGCTTCTACTCGCCCTCAAGGGGCGGGTGCTGGATGGGGGGCATCGGCAGTGTAGTGTTACTCCATCGTTGTGGTCTTCACCACTATTTACATTTGTTTTTTTTAGACTACAACGCAATCTGAAGGGAATGTGGCTTTCACGCACATTTCTCCAACTCTAGTGGTCGTTGCTTCGTGCTAAACCACGCGGATTTGGGCGATTCGTCCCCCTCGCCTGTTTATATACACCGACATCTGCCAAAATGTCTGTTTTTGACAGACTTTAACGACAAAACACAATCGTGAGAGTAATATCAACGAGCCTGGACGCTTCGTTATCGCTTCAGTTCCCGCGCTTGTCTCGTGCGTCCCGCGCGCTCCCCTCTTCCGGTATCTGGTACCGCTAGCGACTCGGTTCGACCCAGAGGGCTCGAAGATGGCGGACCTCGAAGCGGTTCTCGCCGATGTCAGCTACCTGATGGCGATGGAGAAGAGTAAATCGACTCCGGCGGCTCGGGCGAGCAAGAAGATCATCCTCCCGGAACCGAGGTAACAGAAACGAGCTCATTTATGCTTAGCGCTGTACAAAGCCCATATTTGGCATTGTTTTGTTATATCAGTTGTAAATGAAGGTATGAGTTATCTAAATGTGTTCGCTATTCTCGTGGCCTGCTTTTTTTGTTGTTTTGCATAAAACCACCATGACAGTTTGACACGTGCTGCTGTTTTTTTTCTCCCTCCATGTATCTTGAGAAATGATTATCCGCAATGTTGTTTCTCAGAAACAAGCATCAGCCCAAAATAGCCCCCAATAATGCCCAACAGTGGCTTTCGGCCGCTTAAACGCTGCGCTGTCTGTTTCAAACCGCCAGTTCCACACATTTGGAGCTGTGGTGGGAGTTTCTGAGATTGTTCAGCATTACTGAGGCATGCTGGGAAATGTTGCTCTGTGGATCTCATCACCTGTAGATCTGGACCAGCCTGAGGTTGATATTCTCGGCGTGTGGACCGGTTCTCGCTTGATCCAAGCCTTGCGATGGATTTCAAGTTGCTGTGGTGTATCCAAAGGCTTCTGATGTGTTTATAATGCGATATCTGTTCTTTAACTTTGATCATAAGGGTATGTGAAGTACTTTAAAACCCCTGAGGCTGGATGGGGCCTAGCTGATGCCTCGGGTTTCCTCAGATATTCTGCATGGAGACGTTCAAAAGCGTATGACTTATTTTTACTGTAACCGTAAAGTGACTATAACTCATAAATTGACGTTGTGTGTGTTCTCATTTAAATGTCCGCTGTCGCTTCCAAAGACTTTGTGCTGAATTTAATACAGGAACTGAGGTCCAACGGAAGGGTTTCTGGTTTCAGTTGCCTGGTTTGATTTGACTTGGATTTCAGACTGTGCGTTTACGAACAGCATGAAGAACAGTATAGATCTGACATGACCATCTGTCTCTGTTTGGCCTGTGTTTACCGAGGTGTCATTTATATTGTTTTCATTACGTTTAAGTGAATGTAAAGTCTGCCTGGTTGCTATGGTTTGCGGGTAAATGGACGAGATTAGATCAATTTTAGACAGACAAACTTGTTTTTTAAAATTTGAGTCTCTTCTTGCAACCGTCTTATGTCCTTCCATGCAAAGGACGATTGCGTAATTTTATACTGATTATAAGGTGCACTCAATTCTATTTTCTAATTAATTTTTTCCACGTATAATATTCCTTTTCCCGATTATATGGCTCACAGTCAATTATTAATCCTTTTTAAGATTTCAGGTGTCTAAATATTATAGTATATTGGAATTTGTCCGTTGCTAATTGTGCTTTGTCTGGAAATATGATTTAAAAGTTCAAACCTGATGCGTTTTGTAACGTACTGTTTTATTTCAGATTAGACGAGCTTGAACTCAGATTATCTCGAATTGCGTTTTAAGCTCTTAATGTCGTTACTGCCTCGGCCAACAAACGACGGAGCTGCTCCTGCGCGACTTTTCACCCTCGTAAACGCCATTGTGTTCCAAAGTCCGACAAGTTTTTGGATAAGGATGTAGGTTTGCTTAATCAAAGCCTGTTGTGAGATCAGTAGAGCTTGCGTTTGCAACACCACAGTTGTGGGTTCGAGTCTCACGGAGTGATGAAGTTGTTCATCTCAATTAATCTAAATTGGTGCTTTGAGATGGAGGCACGGAAACGACAGGAAGTGGTTAAAATTTGCACTGCATCCTACGCACAAGCTAGCATTAGCATCTCTCCCCGGGCCGATGGATGCCCGCGTGGCTATTTATTGTCCCTCGATGGCGCGTTCTGACGTGATAACCGGTTGGCACATCTCTCCAGCAAACTGGTAAGCCATACATCCGCTCCTCACGGCGATTAGTCTGCTTTAGTGGCTGTGTTTGCGCGGAGGGATTACAGTAGTTTGCAGAAGGATGGCATTACAACGGATCCAGCGAAAGCATTAGCTATTGACATCGCTGTCCGCTTCATTAGCATTATTATGAGCTTCAGAAGCTTTACACCAAGCTGCACTTCACAAAGATCGTGTTTGATCTTCGCGGTTACGTTCTCATATACGTATCTCATATACGTTCTCAATATGAGATACGTGAAAAAAAAA
>SOMO01000292.1:0-13153 GCA_028128575.1 Paedocypris carbunculus | reverse complement strand
ATTTGAACTTGCAACCTCTGCCCACAATATAGTTGTATGTCAAGAGTATTTGTTAATTAAAACTATTAGTTTACACAGACGTAGTGATATAATTCCTGCTAAGGTGTGAAAAAAACGTATAAGTAAATTCGCACAATGTACTATATTGATTGGTTATTAATCACAAACTGTCGCATTAAATATTCAGTTAGTTTCGATTGCAGTTATTCTCCCGCACCAGAACATTTGTGTGTGTGTGTGCCAGTCTCTCGTGTACTAAACCATTCCGTTTCATCTGTGGATCTGAAGGAATTCTTCTTGTTTGTCTGTGTTGTCCAGGTTTCCTTTTGTTCAAGGATTTCTGCATGAACGAGATCGACGAGGCGGTTCCGCAGCTGAAGTTTTACGAGGAGGTACGGCGCTGACCCAACGAACACTAATAGAAAGCGTGTGGTCATGTCTGATATGACGTTGTCTTGTTTTGTCACCCGCAGATTAAAGAGTACGAGAAGTTGGACTCTGAAGAGGAGAGACTATCTCGCAGTCGGCAGATTTACGACGTCTACATAATGAAGGAGCTTCTCTCGTGTTCACATGTAAGCCTGTGATGGCCACAGCTGGTGAAATCAAACTTTCCACGATTTTGACGATGGCCATATTATTACATGACATTTTGGTTAACAACAGATATGATTTTGAACTTTTACATCATTGTGTTTGTTTTAGTTGTGATGAAGCAAAAAAGCATTTAAAGTTACATTTTCAGTAGTAAACACGTTTTTTAACACATCCACATTTAAATGCTAAACTGGACAGACGACTTGAACGCAAAAATCAGATGAACCAGGAGCCTGTCCTTCACTATTGTACATAGAGTTCTGATGTCTTTCTCCATTTTCCTCACGCTACGAACCAGCTATTCGCTATTTCCGAAAAGGTTTTGAGATAATTCTGTTCTTGCCTTCACAAAGCCAGTGGAGATCTTTCACACGCTCTGATCGGCATTAAAACAGAAAGGCACAAAACTGTTTCCAGTCGTTTCCCTCTTTGGCTGCACCAATTGACAGCCGGAAGAAAAATATCAAGGTGTTTCTGTGTTTGATTACAAATGCCTTTCTGGGAAAGCATCGACGAGCCTGTCACACTAATCAGTTAGCATCACTCTACCGTTATATAAATAAAAACTGTCCGTTAATGGCGAAAATAATCATCTAGCACAACGTAATACCGACTTTTTTACTTGATCATGCAAACCTTGTGCAAACCAAAAAGACCAGTGAAAATGATTCTTGCGTTCTACTTAAAACTATATAACACATTCTAGTTTAATGCTGGAAGCCAGAAGAAGGCTGGAAACCATCTCCATTCAAACGGGTTTCCCTGTGAAGAATAGTAGCGTCCCATTAGCCTCTGCTCTCCAGTCGTGGCCTTTCAGCAGGCGGAAGCCTCGGTGACCCAACACAATGGCCTATATGTGACTCTGCCCGTCTGATTATGTCACCGAACCAGGAATTCTTGGGAGGTTAATGTCTAAGCTTTACGTCCCTGTGAGGGGAAGCTGCTCTGTTTTTTTCCTCGTTTCGTATGTTGACCTCTCTTATCTCAAATGCCACCTAATCCACCTTCCTTTCTCACAGCCATTCTCTAAAAAGGCGGTGGACCACGTCCAGACTCACCTAGCGAAGAAGCAAGTCCCCCCAAACCTCTTTCAGGTGGGTTTCTTGCCATGTAACTCAAGCCCGACCCGTTTCTTCAGGTGCGGGTGGGTTCGGCACAAAGGAAGTGAACGTAGATGATCCGATTCCGTCTCCGTCAATCTTGTAACATTTCCTGGACGTGTGTCTTTTTGTCTTCTCAGCCGTATATAGTGGAAATCTGTGACAGTCTGCGAGGAAAGATCTTTCAGAAGTTCATTGAAAGGTCAGATGCTGTTCAGACGTTTCATGGTTGGAATAAATCAGTCCCTCCTGGATTTCACAGTTTTGCGAGAGGAAAAAAAAGCCCTGGAATTGTCTGCAAAATGGTTTACATTTTTTTTTACATTTTACGAGGAGCATATCCGCATAATATCTGACATACAATCACACTGCAACTAGTTTATTTTTCAATTTTACAAATTTTGGAACACTTGCATCCTGCGAGTGGACACAATTTGTGTAAGTCACATGATTCGACTATTTGGACTTCATTTTAAGAATTCGATTCAGACTAGAATCATCTGAAGGTCACCTGCTGCAGCCTTTCCTTTGGTTCTTCTGTTTGGTTTGACTAAAAACTAAACTAAACAAAATGAAGTATTAAGAGAAAATTTTGCTAGAAATTTCCAGGGTCACAAAAAATTGTTTTTGCAATGAATCGAGCAATCTCCAAACCACGAAAAACTGGAGAGATTGTTTAGAAGGATTTGTAATTTAAGTATATCAGGGTCTATATTATCACAATTCATCTTTTTTTTTTTTTTTTTACTTTTTTCTTGCAGTGACAAGTTTACTCGATTCTGTCAATGGAAAAACGTAGAGCTCAATATCCACGTAAGTCTGGCTGTGTTTTTCTTCTTCTCTGGTCTTTTCAAAAACGCTCCACATAATGTTGGTTCTCCTTTCCCAGCTGACGATGAACGACTTCAGCGTGCACAGGATAATCGGCCGAGGAGGATTCGGAGAGGTTTATGGATGCAGAAAGGCCGATACGGGGAAAATGTACGACTGGGTTGTAATAATTGATTTTGGTTTGAGTCTAGAGAAGATCTGTTGATACCCGTTGCGTTTCAGGTACGCCATGAAGTGTTTGGATAAAAAACGGATCAAGATGAAGCAGGGAGAGACTTTGGCGCTCAACGAGAGAATCATGCTGTCGCTGGTCAGCACTGGGGTGAGTGGTTCCTTCATCATGTTTTGCTTTTTATCCAAGTGTCCGTCTCTAACACATCTCTCTCTCTCTCTCTCTCTCTCTCTCTCCGCAGGACTGCCCCTTCATAGTGTGCATGACGTACGCCTTTCACACTCCTGATAAGCTGTGCTTCATCTTGGACTTGATGAATGGTAAAGACACATTTCTACATTCACACGGCCTTCAGGCACTTTCAAATGACATGATGGTAGACTCCTGTTAGCGACTCTTAACCGTAGATTCCTGACCGTAAAATAATTCACTGTATGGTTGCGCCACCAAATTTGAACATAAACTTAAATGTAAAAAAATCAGATTTTTTTTTGGCTTTAAATTCACTTTTAAAGACTTTTCTGACTAAAATTGTGGCTTAAATCTCTCTTTTTACAAAGTGTCCTTGTTTTTATTATTGATCGATGAGCTACACGCTTACAATGCCTCTTTTCTTTACCTATTATGAACAAGGAATTTAGCTTTTATTTTTTGAGGCAAAAGTTTGATTGTGGGAGTTTGTTATTATAAAGCATCTATATTACAAACACAAAAGTAATTCATAGCTAAATTATGGACGTCACAAAGATTTCATATGTCCTAACAATTGTTGGTGATCAAATGTTGTCTTCAGGATTGTGCTGTACTGTTAAAGATTATCTTGTTTTTGTTCTTCAACAAAGTGGTGAAGCATAAGTTGACTCAAACCGAAACAGCTTTAGCTAAAGAGAACGGTAGTAAATCAATCAAATTGAATAGATAACAATCTTCTGATGGCTATCCGTAGACAGTACCACATGCAGACATTATGTAGAAGCATCGTATCTCTCAAAAAAAATAGTATAAATATTTATTATAANTTTGTGCACCTTATAGTCCGAAAAATACGGTACGGTGCTGCAATTGTTGCTTTAATTGTGAACTGTAAAACTTTTTTATCGTGGTGCATCCGCTGGTCAATACTGAACTGTTGTAATGGTGTCTTTCAGGGGGAGACCTCCACTATCACCTGTCTCAGCACGGGGTCTTCAGCGAGAAGGATATGCGCTTTTATGCCGCCGAGATAATACTAGGCCTTGAACACATGCACAATCGCTTTGTTGTCTACAGAGACCTCAAGGTTAGTCGCCACTGCTCTTCACTCTCGTGGTTTTTTGAACAGGTGTGTACTGTCTTCCTCATTCTTCATCTCTGGCTTTAAAAAATTAAATGGAAGGGATGTTCATTTAAACCTGTTTTACCCGATTTACAATTAAAACACAACAATTGTAAAGCTGTTCAATCTATATTATTAATGTTAAAGTGGACTAAAATACTTACTTTCTTTTGTTAAAAAAAATATTTTGCTGGTAAGACTAAAATGCCTGAAAACTATTACTTGCATTGTTATTGAAAAACTGTAGTTGCTTTCATTTGCCGGTGTCAAATCAATATTCTTAAATATACACAGGAAAAGACAACGAAAGGTGCGGCTAAAGAACATCTTTTATTGATCAAACAAATCAATGTTGTTGACCTGTTCATAAAGAAGCCTTCTGCAACCAATTGAACATTTAAAATTGAATTTTTTTTTTTTTTTGTCATTTGTTCTTTAAAACTAGTATAAAGATTTAATGGATTTTAAATTGTTAACGACGAAACGTAATCATTTCCTCATTTCATATGAATGTTCCGCTGGAGTTTGTGTGTTCTGTCTGTTCTGCGTAGCCGTCTGAGCTTCTTTTTTATGAAGTTTGGCTAAGTTGTCGGTCTTGGCGGCGCTGTTTATTGTCTTTAAATGGAAAAGTGCGTCATCTGACGGAGTCAAGGTGACCGCTTGTGCAATCTTTCTGATTTGTCGTTTTTAAAAGAGTCAGGCGGGATACTCCTTCGGAAATTACAACATTGGTTTGATTGACGTTCACGAAACCAGAGTGGTTCTTGGTGAAATTTCTTGCCAAAATTCTTGATTTCAGAAACTGATGTAGTTCAGCCGAGAGCAAAAACATAAAAAACACTTATTATTTACTACTTTACGTTTTTTCCTCTGTATTTTGCAATGCAGATCTTTCCAAGTCTGTCCAGACGCACGTCGTTTCTGTAGTAGAAGTCCAAATCTAATCCCAAAAGCTTGTCTGGTTCGCATCAGCCGCGATTGCTTCACTAGCGACGTCCTCGCTTGTGGCATTTGATTTTCATATCAATATTTCACGTGGTTGACGTCACTGAGCGGGGAAATGTCCCTGACCTGCAGTCGATGCAGCTTCGGTTTCAGCTGCGTGAACTTTTTCACAGCTGATAGCCAGCTTGACGTATCTACACACTGACATCTGATCTCACTTCCTGTCAGATAATTACAGCTGCACGATCCTGTACAAACATTTTGACAATGTAAGAAAAGTGTAACCCGTAAAACATATACACACAGGATTTTTACATTTAACTTTTCAATTTTCTAATTAAAACACCGTTTTTCTATCTTATTCACTTTTCCATTTTTGGGTCAAGCCGCTCTAGTGCGTGATTAGCGGACACTTTCCGTGTTGTCTGTACAGTGCGACTACTTAAGATTGTTCCGGAGGATCGAATTCAGGCTCATTAGCCATTAATAGGTTCAGATCATAATTGGCCGATACATTATTGATTAGATTTTCAAATGGACATGTAAATGAGACATGGATAAACCGATTGATTACTGATAAAGGTTGTTTATTACGGACACACTTAATACTTTTATTAACAAGTTATGTGTGTATGTGTAATGTAATAGATGGTTATGCATATATAAAATATACAAATGAATGAATGAGACATTTTTTTTTATCCCACTAGGGTAAAATCACAGTGTTTACAGCAGAAACATGGGAGGGTACAAAAAAAAACAGTGATGACAGGGTAAAAAAAACAGTAATAGTAAAGAAATTGGTGCAAATAAAGAATACAAACAAAACAATAGCTGCAATAGAACAGTAGTATTACAGCAAACAGTGAAGTAACACAATATTGTTCTAAATAATATAAAAAGTATGTTAGTACACGATTACTATTATAATATGTACTATTTTTAGTAATAGTATGATAGAAGTATAATTTGATTATTATTTTCCCCTTAATTCTTTTAATTGTACTTTGTATGTAACTTGAAATTTTATCAATAAAATGATAACGGCAATAAACAACCTAAATGAGCACAACTATGCACAATGAACCATTGTCCATTCATGGTAATTCTCTTCTTGGAATTTCATTTAGTAAAAAAAAAGCCAAAAAACGATAATGTTCTTTTTGTCCTAGTCTTGTACAAAATATTGATGGTGTTTTTGTTCCTCTTTAGCCTGCAAACATCCTCCTAGATGAGCATGGGCATGTTCGTATCTCTGATCTAGGCCTGGCCTGCGACTTCTCGAAGAAGAAACCTCACGCCAGCGTGTAAGTTCCTTCTAAACACCGTTTGGGCTGTTTGATCAAGGTGTGGTCTGAGGATGTTCTCTTGATCACACACACACGGTGTTTCAGGACGTTAAATGTTAGAGTTATGAATGTTTTTACACCTGAAGATCACACGCAACTCGGCTATTGACCAGAATGATTGAGAATTAAATTACATTTCATACAAAAACACCTTCATAGAGGTGTAAAAACATTTTTGTGTGTGTGTGTTGTATTAAGTCATTGTCAGTCAAAAAGATGACAATCTATATTTGTAATGCAGAAAGTGAAATGCTGTAGAGTCATGGGATCAGAAAAAGAGAATCGTATTTTTGCCTCAAAATACCTAGCAGAATACTTAGAATTATACTTACAATACTTGTAATCATTTTAACATCTAGAATCTGGACAAACGTCGTGCATGGAGGAATTCTATTCAGGATAAAGTCCATACACAAATTATAATATGTGACGTTACATTTTTTTTTATTCATGCAAACTTTAAGACCATCTCCCTCCTGAGCTTGAATAATACATTATTGAAAGTCCAAAAACGAAAAAAAAATTCTGATGTTTGTTCACATTTGTGCAGCATCGTTTTGAATAACTGCGTTGTACGTGTGATATATGATTATGGAAGCGCCTGTGATGTGTGTGTGCATGTGTGCTCAGCCCGCGGGATGCGCGTGTACGTGCGTTTTGGCTTTGAATCTAATGTGAATTAATTGGTGTGTTTGCAGAGGTACCCATGGCTACATGGCTCCCGAGGTTCTGCAGAAAGGAACGGCGTACGACAGCAGCGCAGACTGGTTCTCTCTGGGCTGCATGCTGTTCAAACTCTTACGAGGGTGAGACCACCATCAACACTGGCCCACTCATGAATTCTTTATCTGTCTCGCTCTCCTTTAGTCTCTGTGGGTTTTTTATACTGTTTGATGTGGAGTGTAAAGTTGAAATGTCAGGGGTTTGGAAGCAGGAGGTCAGGAATAGACATCATAGAGAAGAAAGAGCCAGAGCGGGGGAAGGGTCCACAGAAAGGGTCCGCTTGCTTTGTAAAGAGACCCAATGGGAGAGAGACGTCTGGTCCACGTCTTCCCATCGAGGTGTGTGTGAGGCTTCAAAGCCGAGCAGGTTGAGCTGGACGGCCGCGTGACAGCAGTGCATTATCATTTACTCTGTGATGATTAATATGCATGAGATGGGATTAATTATGTTTGCTTAGGGCTCATTTAATATTTACATGTATGTATTCTTATGCTTTTATCTAAAGCGACATCCATTACTTTCGCTGGGAATTGAACCCATGACTTTGCTGTTGCAAACACTGACTTTACTGATATGATACTCATATGTTTAATAGACTTTTCTTTTTCACTAATATGTTAAGACATTATTTTAACCTATGCAATACAAATGCATACCTTTAGGGCTAATTCAATAACTGAATTGTCTATAAATAAATGTTATTTATGATTGTGAAGTTCATAATTCCTGTAAAATAATTTTAACTCGATAAAGAAACAGTTGGTTCATAACCGAAGCCTTTTGATTAGATCTTTATTAAACTTCTTAATAGGTCTTTATTTCCTAGGTCTAATAGGTCTACATTTTTTATTTAAAAATTAATTAACAAACACACAACTGGAAAAAAAAGCTAGAATGTGAAATTGTTTAATATCACAAAACATTCTAGATATTCTTTTGAGACGGTGTAGCTGTGTCGGGTGGTCGTATATTTTAAATAACTTTTTTTTTGTATAGCTGTTTGTATAATAAATACATTATTTCCTGCATTTCTTTTATTATTTGCAAATTATAAGTATTTTATATTACAGTATATTATACCAGTATGTTATATATTTTCTTGTTATGTTGGTTACCAAAATTAACCTGATTGGTTGTTTTCTTGTCACTGGTATTCTTCTAAATGTCTGATTGGCCCTTGATTATTAATTAAAAACTAATTAAAAACTGAATAATAAAGTACCAAAGTAGCCAGTAACTTGCATTTTCAACTTTTATTTAGTTTGTTCCTCCCAGAACCTCAAGTCTGAATTATTTTTTTCCATAATTGTTCTTCCTAAAAAGGCTAAGGCTATATTCAATATATAATGTGTATATAAATTATAAATCAATGCAAATGAAAGAGGAATGCATGTTAATTGGCTATAAATCATGTTTTAAGGAAAGGCAAGACATAATCATCATCTTGTTTTATTTGTACATTTTTTGCAAACTATTTTGTCTAATAGCCTATTAACAAATCAGTCTTGATGCAACGTTTAGGCGCCGGCTTTTGATGAATTATTCATGAGTGGTTATGAGGTCATGTGAGAACAACCTAGTTTGTATTCCAACCGTGTGGTTGCGAACATCCAGAGTGATGATCCGTGTCTCCTGTTTCCTTTCACCACGGCACTGATGAGACGAGTGTCTGACTCTCAACAACTCGGATTGAACCACTAAATTCACACACACACACACACACACACACACACCCACAAGCAGATGCCGGTCCTTTAGACAGATTATGAAATCTCACATCTGCAAAAGGAAGAGGTTTGGGAGCTTTAGATCCTTTTTATTCCATCCTGTCTTCGGAATGAAACTCTTTGATGAATTGAAAACCACTGGAAAGAGCACGGTGCTGATTGGTCCATTTATGTATTTTCTAAGCCATGTATTTTCTTTTATTTCTCACTCACAGCCATTTGGATAATTTATATACATTTATAAGGGTGGTTTAAATGTAGTAAAACCACTCAATCACTGGGATAAGGTGAAAACTCCAAACAGAAAGTCCCGGGCTGGGTCTTAAACCCGGCTCCTCTTTACAAATGTTACTACAGACTAATATGCATGATTCACATTTGCTTTTTTTTTTTTTTTATCTTTTGCTTTAAAAGTTTTTATCTTGATTGTATAAAAAGAGCGGCACGGCAGAGCTCTTTAGGAAAAAAACTGGTTCAAAAAGTGGATGAGAATATTTTGAACGAAAGCAGGTCGGATCTAACACTTTTTTTTTTCTTCTTCTTCTTCTCTTGCAGGCACAGTCCATTCAGGCAGCACAAAACCAAAGACAAACACGAGATCGACCGTATGACCCTTACCATGGTAAACATCACGTTCCTTCTCTCCGTTCTGTTTTGATCTCAATTTGAATGCTTTCGTAAGAGGAAGCTTCAGGGTTTTTCACGATTTCCTGGTATAATTTCTGGTCAAATTCCATGATCGCTTCGTCACAAACTGATAAACCCTCTGAACAGATTTTGTTGTTGGCAGTGGTTTCTGGATCACAATCGGTTCACAAACCAAAACATTTCCTACTTGCTGCTGTCCCTCTCGCCAGCTTTACGTTGGACTTAACATTCATTTATCCAGCGCTTTTCACCCTGACTGTCTCCAGGCAGATCTACACACCATAAAATGTCAATACCAGCGTAATCAGTGGAAATCTATCTGATGCGGAGGAAGTGGATGAGAATGAGATCTGGATCTCTCGGTCTATAGACGTCCTGATAACAATCTTCGATCTTGGTGACGGAGATGCACAGGCTTTGTCTGAGGCCTTCACCGTGCTCTCGTCGATTAGAGGCCAAGCGTTCATGTGTTGGAGTTGGAATCTGTTTGTATGTTCTGGGAGGGGTCACAGAGCCTGCCAATCATTGTCAGTGGGAGGGGCTTCTGCACAGTGACCTGTGAATGAATGGGAAGTGGTCACTCGAAACGGATCTGCATAGGCGTCAGATGGACGAGTTTTACCAACAAAGACTCTTTAGGGAATAAATTAACATCAACTTGTTGGACAAATTTCACAATTTCTTTCTACTTTTCCTTTTGTTGTGTGACGTCACTGCCCATTCAGTCACAGCCGACACGCCCACTGACACCGATAGGCTGGTTCTGTGACATCGCAAATACATTTGTAGAATTGACCATGTGAATATATCTCATGAATTCAATTGACTATTGCGTTTTGTCAATTTCTCTGCATTGTGGCGACCAAAACGTCAATGCGAATACAGTTCGACAAATCTATACATTTTTATCCCCAATATCATTGAAAAAAATTGTTTTGTGAACCGAAGCATCATTTATTCATTTGTAAAGTTTGTTATACAAGATGTCCTCTGGTAATCCATCGTAGAATGCGGCAATCCAGTGAAAAAACGTTTTCCGGGGGATGCATCATTATTTGAATTGTTCATTCTCGGGATTAGAAACTCGAACCGGCGTTTTCTAACCTTGGTGAATTGAAGGATCCTGGTTTTAAACATGAAGCTGACTCATGAGTCACGCTTTTCCGTGGAAGTGAAGTGGGAAGATTTCCTCGCAGCAGCACCTGTCTTAACCAGGGATTAATAACGCGGAGACGTCAATGTCCACGCCGTTCTTCTCACGTCATTTATCTCTCACTCGACTTCCAGGTTCTTGACAACTCTTTGGTTCACTTTTTGTGCTGATTTGTGTAGTTCCTTGTAAAAAAAAATTGGGACACAGCTTTGAAAAATAAGACGCTCTTGGCCAATTGAATTCTGCTTTTTAGGACCAAATGCAGACGATTGCAGAAGTGATTTAGAAAACGGGTTCTATATGCTAAGAAACATTAGTTGTGTAAGATTGTTCAGACGTAATCCTGAGGCTTTTTGTTGCAGAACGTGGAGTTGCCCGACTCTTTCTCGCCCGAGCTGAAGTCTCTGCTGGAAGGACTCTTGCAGCGCGACGTGGCCAAACGACTGGGTTGTCTGGGACAGGGGTGAGGAATTCTTCCCTTTTTCATGCCAGAAGCATCTAAAGGTCTTGCTTTCCCATGGACTCGAACCCTTAGGGTTGTCATTGCAAACCCTCGCCCTCCTGCATTTTCTTTTCTACACAGACTGTTCTATCCAGAGATTTAAATTGGCATGTGGATTATACAATCAATATTTTGCTTTCCTTGGGGCTCGAAACCTTGAGGTTGAGGTGGTGAACTGATTAAGCAACATGAAACACCTGAGTTATTGAGCCACACGTGTTCAAACCCGTGTTAACGCTCTGATCCGAAGCCTGTAGTTCTCAACTGGCTGGGAATCATTTGAAGTGCTGACACCTGCTGGTCAATAGTGGATGTTGTTATGTGATCTACTTGGGGTTTTTTATTTCCACGCAGGGCGTCAGAAGTGAAGGAGCACGTGTTCTTCAAAGGAATCGACTGGCAGCAAGTCTATCTCCAAAAGGTGAGGCGGCTTTTCATCACCGCTCATCCACGTCCCGGACGACGGCTTGATTAAATGCTCACGCCGCTGAGACGGACGTAGACTAACACGCGGTGATGGATGGATGGAGGTTTTTGTCCTCCGTCTGTGGTGGTGCTTTCAGAATTCCTTTCATGGAGATGTTAAGTGCAAACACTTTAGCCTGCTGATGCCGTTTTCAGGAAGTTGCAACAATCACTTTATTGCGAGCTGCACCGCAACTTTGTTAATGTATTTTCATAAAGCGATTACTGTCTGTGCTCAAACGATTTCCTGTTAGCGTAACCGTATTTAGCTCGCCGCTAGTTTGATGTACGCTTCGCTTCAGGTTTCGTGCATTTCTGATTTTGGCAAAACGCATGTTGGGGAAATATTAATTATTGTCATATTAATTATTGTAATGACATTTTCTTCAGTACCCCCCACCCCTGATTCCCCCCAGAGGAGAGGTCAACGCCGCAGACGCGTTTGACATCGGGTCTTTTGATGAAGAGGACACCAAGGGAATTAAGGTAAATGGTGTGGATGAATGTCGTATAGCGTGAAGATAAGATGTTGCCAAGACAATAAAACATGTTTCATTTTTATACAGTTTCATATTTTTAGTCGCGAACAATTTAGCCGGACACGAGAAAGCAATAATGTAGCCGCACACACACACACACACGCACATGACCGATGGGATGATTCTGACATTTAGTCCAGAAAATTGAAATTTTTTTACTTAAAAAAAAAAACAACTTGGTTCTACTTCGTTTTCTTTCTTTTTTTTTCTCAAAACTTACTAAATCTATCTTCCGCAGTCCAGATCAGTTTTTGGTTTTTAGGAGGAAGTGAATTTAAAGGTTGCGTTAAGCCTATGAGCTAAAAGATTTATTTTTTTTATTTTTATTTGTTGTTTTATTTTCGACATTGTGTGACCGTGACTAAAAGTTTATTTAAATAGCCCTATATTCTCTCTCTCTTTCTCATGGTAATCCTGGAATTAATCTTCAATCTAGATTAATCCAGACTAGTATTATGGCATTGTGCCAAATACTCAGAAATCCCTCATAATCACAGCTCTGAGGGTCCATCACCCCCCAGCACCTTATGAGTCGTTTGTGGTTCTCGTAGAGACCTTTATTCCACAGTGAACTCGGAGAATAACCTCTCAGTGTCAGTCCAGTGGCCAGCAGTGTGTGTGTGTGTGTGTGTCCAGCCGTGAGAAGGCCAAATATAATATCGAGAGCACTTGTGTTCCAGTTTAAGCGTGGAAGAATTTTCCATTGGGCTTTATACGCATCTAGGCCTGTGAATTCTGACTGAGCAGAAGCTGAGTTCACCTCATCGCTGACTGTCATTGGTGTGTGTGTAATTATCTATTTTAGCTTCTGGACAGTGATCAGGAGCTGTACAAGAACTTTCCGCTGGTGATCTCCGAGCGCTGGCAGCAGGAAGTGGCTGAGACGGTGTATGAAGCCGTCAACAGCGACACGGACAAGAACGAAGCGCGCAAGCGGGCCAAAAACAAGCAGCAAGGCCATGAAGAGGGTGAGAATCTTCACACCCATTTACACTTATTACATCGGTTTTGTAAAGTCAGTTTTCGGCCAATTAGCAAATGCATTTTTTTTTTTTTTTTTTTGGAATTTTCTTGTTTTTTTATGGAT
>SOMO01000291.1:21982-35382 GCA_028128575.1 Paedocypris carbunculus | reverse complement strand
AAAATAATTTTAATACTTCTAAAGCATTATACAGAATTACTGAAATGATGTTTATCATGCTTAAACTGCCAATTTTGCTGCTGTAAAGTTTTATCTTTATATTCACAATTGAAACAATGTACCTCCTATTTTGTCCGCCAAATATTTTCTGAAGCTCGCATTTTTTTAGAATAGATAAATATAACAAATAAATTAAAAATAGGGCCAAATCACTGATTAAGATGGTACAACCAGTGTTTATCAAAAATCCAACCAAGACATCACCATAGCAACTGAAGCCTGTGATGTTGCTTGTTTTATACATCTGGTGAATTATTTTACTGTAAAAGTTATGTATCTCTGATATTGCTATCGGATTCAGGACATCGTTTCTGGAAACTGGAGCGAAATATTTGCAATACTTTGGACCTGTTCTTTTCATTGACTTTAATAATAGTCCAGACCTTAAAGACAGAATGGCCCAGTTTATTAATGGTCGTAAGAGAGAGGTCATCTTTCAAGATTGGACTAGATTTCCCTCACACTCCATGCACACACTTCAGAAACTAGGCAATATTGTTCTTGCCTGCCATGATTTATAAATCTTGCAAAGCTCACACGCAACATTAACGACAATTAGACACACTTCACTAATTAGGCGGTGAAGATAGCATATCAAAACAAAAAATTAAGAGAAATGGCATGAGAGAAAGAAAAGCAAAAGAGAGAGATAAGAAGGATTTAAGATACGACTTTGGAGGTTTTGATGAAGATGTAACTGTGTAAGTTGTTCTAGCCACTGCTGGATGTGTGTGTGTGTGTGTTTGATTTAATGGCCAAAGCAATTTACAGCTTTATGCCAGAAATTCATTCATTCATTCATAAATATATTACATTCGAGTAAAAAAGTAATTCTTATTCTCACGGCGACACAGAACTTTCCAGAAAGCACTTTAGCTTTGACCTGCCAAGACCTACTGTATTTTAAACATCAGGAGCCATGTAAAATATGTGGAGTTGTGAATAAATATTTAATAGTGTACATGCAAAGTGGCAAGCCAAGGAATAAAAATATAGAAAAAGTACATGTAGAACATTTTAAGGTAAAATTGTTGCATATTTCATGCAACTTTGTTACAAAACAAGTGATTACAGGTTGATTTTCTGTATGGACTCTAAAGGAATTACGTTCCATAGCAATAGAACAATATGTTTCCAAAGGTTGTTCATCTGATCAGAATCGTGCTGAATAAGTCATACTCTCAGCAAGCGGCCAGAAAGAAAAAATAACTCGACTATTCAAGAAAAAAAAAAAAAGCTTTTTTAAAAAACATGTATAGAACGAAGCATTGAATATGGCTATTGTGCCCGGAGCACTCAGAACTCGCTCTAACCATGAACACAAATCCAGCTTGTCAAACTCCATTCTTCGAAAAAGTAATAATAAAATTCTTCGTGTGTGGATGTTGAAATCTTCCTTATATATCATCAAGAAATGAATTCCAATGTTCATCGGGACAAAAAAAAGTGCAATTAGTTAACCAAGCATGCAGGCCTTTTAATGGAATCCTGTTCCAACTGAAAACTCTCCATTGAAGGCAATTACTGAGCGGAAAGGTCTAGTGAAGTACGGTTTTTGGCACGTTCTGTCTGGTTTTAAGGGCTAGAAAGTACAGCAGGGCATTGAAACGTTTAGGGGCTTTTAGAGGTTGTGACTATGGCACATCATCAAGCACGGAATCAAGGCAAGTCAACTCTTACGGACTCCAAATCCGACTATTTTTACCGCTGAAGTGTTCATCAGACTACTTGGCATGTTTCTTAGTCAAAGTGTCAAGCCTCTGGGACAGACTTCATCTATTTTCTCTCCATCATCTTTCAACCACGACTGCCAAACTCAACCACTTTATCATTACGGTTCATGTCCAATCAAACGTTGTGTCAATCACGTCTCCATAGAGACACGTGAAACTTCAACGCAAGCCCCAGAAAGACTTTTAACTTACTATTTTTATAGAGCTGCATGTGTCATGTATTATTATCACAGGTGAACAAGTCAACAAATAAGTTAAAAAGTACTATAGTGAATGTATTACAAATTCAGAAACAATTACTATTTTTATGCTTTTTTTTAACAATTACTAGTTATTATATACTCTATATACAGCTATTAAAAGTTTACTGAAGTAAACCTAAGTATAGTACTGAAGTAAAAAGACTATATTAAAAGTTGATTTAACCAACATACTTAATCATACGTACCAAAAAGTCAATGTACTGTAAGCACAGTACTAAAATAAAAAAATAAATATTAATAATAAAAGTTAGTTGAACTATAATTTTTAATCTTAAGTACCAAAAATAAGTACAGTACTGTGTTAAAAGTGAAAGTACAAGTACTGACACGAGATTACATTTAAGTAGTCAAGTACACATACTGTACTCGTCATATTTCAGAAGTCAGCTTAACTAAAATGATCAAATTAAAGTTCAATACAATCAAAAGTACAAGAACAAGTAAAAATAAAAAAAGTACTTGTCCACTTCAAGTACTAAAGATTCAACCTATGGTACAGTGTAGTACACTACTCAACTGTCAACCCGAGATAAAGTAAAAAAAAAAAAAAAAACTGAATTTTCACACACACCAATTCTTTAGTAGGGATTTTCATTTTTAATCCTTGCAAGGCAGAGTTCATTGATCCCAGCAGGATTACCATTGTTTGCTGTGTGTAATGTGACAGGACGGCTTTATTGGTTCATCTATACCGTGTGTGTGTGTGTGTGTGTGTGTGTGTGTGTGTGTGTAAAGCCCCACAGCGACTCACACCTACACAAACAGAGCTTTACACAGCGGCTGACACAGGCTCCCAGGATTCACTTATACTCCAGACACAGACACGTACGTATATCACAACGGTTGCGTTCTATACCAACAGAGCCTGGTGTTTGTACTAACATGATACTTTGCATTCCTGCAGAAATGAAAGCCTCGTCACGCTAAATAAACGATCCCCGCTTGACCTCAATAAGTCACGGTGTATGTAAAACATCCGCTGAGCTTCCAGACCCCGATGTGGCAGTTCCTGTGTCCCTGGTGTCTATATTGCTGTCACGCGTAGTTAGCAATTACACCGTCCAATTACATTTCTAAACTATCTGAGAGTTGTAATTAGCATGTGAGCTAAAGTTCCCCTGTCTGCTGGCGCTGATGTGCTTTTACGGCAACTGAAGCTCAAGCCATCACCACAAGCAAACAAATGCTGACGGAAGGCCTCGGGGACGAGTCTTCACTTACTTAACCATATAGTCCAGGAGATGTGCCAAGCATGTCAAGTATTGCCCTGATAAGAGACAAAGCGTGGCTTTTATTTAAACATTAACATGCTCAAAAACATTGGTCCAACTATCTGTATTGCCGATATATGCACAGGATGGAGGAATGGATGGATGGATAAATAGATAGATAGATAGATAGATAGATAGATAGATAGATAGATAGATAGATAGATAGATAGATAGATAGATAGATAGATAGATAGATAGATAGAAAGATAGATAGATAGATAGAATGTATGAAAGGATATATGGATGGATGGATGGATGGATGGATAAACGAATGGATGGACAAAAAGACAGGTCGGATAGATGGATAGGATGGATAGATGCATAGACATTTTTTTTTTTTTAAACTATGGTAAAAATGTATCAAATGTATACACATACAGACTGAATAGAACAGGATAAGGATATTGTACAAGATAATTATTAAATGTCCTGAGCCCGATCCGTAATATTAATTTGAATTGCATTTTAAATTTACCTAGCAACAACCATGCTGCCATGTTCATAAGCAGAGAAGTGAAGACGTGTGAAACCCTTTAACGAACAAACTTGCAGAAAAGATCCTCTCCACATCAAAATTCCACGGTATCTTTTAATTAATCACACAACAGATTCATTAAAAATCCCTCGCAAAGAGTGAGAAATTCTCAAACGCGGTGTGACAGTTTCCCGTGAATGCGCAGAGGCTCCGACTCATGCACAAATAATCCCATTATTCTTACACTCGGCTAATTCCGCGGGTTTAAACGGCGTCTTGAGTTCATCTTTCCTGTGAAGAGCCACCCGCTGCCCAATATAGTGTACACTACTTTACCCTACTGTAGTAGGTCAAGTCAGCGCAGTGAACTTCCTGTTTACCCAGTAAACACCCACAACACACCTTGGATAACCGTATCACCCCTGATTCCAGAGAAGATAAGCAAACGGATCCAAATTGGATTGTAAAGCCTCGGACTATATTTCAATCTCGGTTAATAAATCCCTCATCACACGCGTGTTTGACCCCCATGATTGATCACACACGCTTATATATCAATAAGCAAACCACAAAACGATACCCTCGGCAGATTTGATCAATCATTCGCTCGGGTTCCGCTCTTTCCAGCCGGAATGTTTGGAGAAATCCTCCGAGTCCTCTTAACCTCATATAAAGGTGTTTACTGTTCATTTTTAAGATGTGTGGGGAAAGGAGCGAGGGACACGGCCCTGAGGGCGGCGGGCACTGCCATGACGGATACATTTGAGGCTTTATAGAGGTGGTATTGATTGAACAAAGGCACTACATGAATTGTCGCCCTCCTGCCCCTTCACACCACAGTGACTGAACTAGGACAACCAACGCCAACCCAGTCTCAAGAGGCCTGTACATTAAATACAGCAGCGTTGGAATAAATCCNGCTTTATAGAGGTGGTATTGATTGAACAAAGGCACTACATGAATTGTCGCCCTCCTGCCCCTTCACACCACAGTGACTGAACTAGGACAACCAACGCCAACCCAGTCTCAAGAGGCCTGTACATTAAATACAGCAGCGGAATAAATCCATCCGATTATTTCACGTTGAAGGAATTCTCTAACTGTACCGATGCTTTCCCGTAGCATAAGCCCAATCTACTTTTTAAACACCGTCTTAAATTTGCGCTCAAAATCCTCAAAATCTCTAAATCACTGTCTGTGGAGCTGAAAAGATTTATAAAAAATAAATAGAGAGAGAGAGAGAGACTGCTGATTAAAATGCTCCAGCTTTACTGACATGAGCGCCATTAGCCTGACGATGGAGAGTCATTTCTGGCTTATTGAACCCTTAAAGACTCGGCGACTGTTACGTAAGAGTTAACGCGAGGACGAGCCCAATCACGCCGTCCTGTCATTAAATCAGTCCATCAAGAGAGCCGGAGCGAGCAGACACACTACTCACGCTAGCCGGGCATGTGTGTCAGCGAGTGAGCTTACATCCAGAGGAATGACAGACGTGTCACGCTATTATACGCCACAGTGTGCATGGTAATGAGATGCCATTTAGGAGCGCTTTTAAAAGTCGGATTTGACAGGTCAGCGCTTTTTTGTGGGGAAAGTGGAAATGCATTATTCCGTATGCGTAATATTAAGACACAAGCAGCCTTGTTCTATGACAATGACATTCTCAGTATTTCCCACATAGTGATTTTGATGGTTTAGTTCATGAACTCAAAACCACTTCCAGGTCAGTGAACTGGGCATCGAGATTCATGGCCAATCTGTTCTCCAGACCCTTTCACCAGGCTGTCATTATGGGAATGTCAGTGGACGTTCCGGCTGGAGCTGGAGCTCGCGGAGGCTCTGGACTCTCCAGAGAGCAAGAACATTGATGGGATGCATAACCCTGATGTGACGATATTAAAGAATGCCACGAAGCAATTACACGCTGCAGCTAATGATCTTCATCAAGGCTGCTCAGCTTGTGCTAGACGAATGTTCCAAGGAGCTAAACGCAGAGTCCCTGCTGTTTTGTAACTCGACAGATGATTTACCTTTAGGGCCTTGTTTGGACTAAGCAGAACAAAAATTACAAGATTTTATGGTTGTTAGAGAATGTTTATGATTTGGTTATTAATGTGAAGCATTCGTTATTCAAGGTAATTGTGCCATCAATCACTGAATCATAACTTGCAATAACTGAAATATTCTCTCATCTTTTTTAGCAGCATCTCAGAATAGGTAGAAAATAAAAGCCGCCACGTGATTGGCTGTTTTATTGTTTCACCTTGCCTAAGAAACAGCTGGTACAGATGTCAGATTGAGGACAGATGTCCGATACTGACACTTGGAAAACAGGTGGACTGCACAGTTTTCAGGATTTGAACACAGCTTGCAGAGTAAAAATATATATAATCAGATTTTTAGTATTTCATGACTCTTCGATATCCACGACAGTAATTTTTCTTGTAAAGTTTGTGTTGCCGACTTGTTGACTGCTACCAGCATCATATGTAAGCAAATTATTTCAGTGGATTGCAAGAGCTCTGAATTCTTCACAGCCAATAGCGGCGTAGTTTAGGTCCGATTCAGGATTTCCATAGAATTTACAATTATATGCAACTCAAAGCTGTAAATGCCCCACTGACCATGAGAAATTTCAAATTCAAGATAAGATGACAAATATTTTGACCGCGCAAACGATGTTACTGTGAGAATTTTGAGGGCGTGTGTAGCGGATCCTCGACCTAATTCGCGCACGTTGGACCGTTATGTATCGCAGCGCGGGTATTTGGCGACACCTAGTGAGAGCCGCGTCAACACTTCTGTCTGGGTTCTCGACCTTGTTGTTAATAACTGTCATTTAAAACCGCAAACTCCTTGATAAATCGCACAATTCGCCTATCTCCACAGCGTAAAGCCAGCACGTGCGCAAAGTCTTAAAGTGCGTCCCAAGTCGAAATGAGTCCCGTTAACTTGCCTCCAAACTCAACCCAAGACGGTTAATTCTTTACCTGAGTGTGACGCGCCGTTCCAGCCACATTTTGGTCCGACAACTCTTCCGAATCAGTCCTCTTGATATTCGTCCATTTATGCGTTCCAACAAACGACGCGCTCGTGCGTGATGGAGACCTCAAGTTGCGCACCTTACTCCAAAAATCACTGGTGCTAGCATTCTAACATGATGTATCCCGTTATACCACAGCCCAACGTCTCTCCAGAGCGCACACGCGAAGACCTGGACAATTCTACGGAGGGAAAACAAGACAAGGACGCGTCTTGTGCCCGTTCAGTTGCCCGCCGTTATCTTCTCAGAAGTGCGCGCGCGGAAGAGCCAAGTGCCCAGGCGGCAGCGTGGGCAGCTGCACGGCTCAGTTGCTTCTCAAAAGATGCCTTCTGCACATTCACAAGTTCGTCTAGAATATACTCCACCGGGAAAGGAACAAGTCAGGAGGCTGTGGGGACCAGACGACAAGGTGACAGCGTCAGCATCGCCCGTCCGTCACCGCGCACTTTCTCTACATTGTTGTCCGACCGGGCGGAATCCAAAACGCTCAAGAAAACGCCGAGCTTGAGCATCTCCCGCAACAGAGCTCTTCCCCAGTTCTCGGGTGTTTAACGAGCAACGGATCGCGAGCGAATTAGTGCAAAGGAGAAAATAAAAAAAAGACGCGCGAGTGATGAAGCGCCACTTCGGGAGCGCGCGTGATGACTGGAGCGCGTGCGGGCGACGCGAGCGTATTTGGATAGATGAGCAGATAGACAGCGCTGCTATCACCACTGCGCGCGCTATTCTCGCATTCTCTCCCTTTCCTCCTCCGTCTAACCTGCCAGTTCGGCTTTGGATGACAACCCCGTGACGTCACTTAAAGTAAAATATTAAGACATACTTCGCGCGCGCGCCCCCGAGGACAGCCTCAGCACCGCCGAAATACATACATCAGTGCGCCATTTAGGACCATGAAGAGCTCAACTAGTGTACGGCACTTTCCACAAAGGAGGAGATCAGTTTCTCATCCCGAGGTTAATACAGTGTCTGGGGGGGTTTATCCAGCCAATAGAACCATTTCTTCCAATTTAGATCAGGAGTAAGAGGCACATTTTTCTTCCCCAGTGTTACACGGAAAGTTTGTCCTCAACGAATAATCTTTTTCAATTTGCTGCAAGAGAAAGAGGAAGAGGAGGTATTGGTGTTGAATATTATTGGATTTCTACTCATTTCGCCGTATCATACTCCGGCTTTGCTGTCTGAAAATGAATAAAGGCCCCTGTCTGAGGACTGTCAGGCAGCAGCGGGAAAGCTCATTAAGATGGTGTGCTTGAGAGAAGGACTTTTGTAAAATTGCCTGAAGAATAAAAAAAAACATTCCTGGAAAACACCAGTGGACTGTGTGTGTGTGTGTGTGTGTGTGTGTGTGTGTGTGTGTGTGTGTGTGTGTGTGTTGTGGGCGGATGGAAGCAGCCAACAATCCCCCTAAGAACAGTAAACTCTGTCAATTGCATAATTAGAATCAGCCACAAAAGCAAAGTCTAAGCAAGGATGCAAAACGAAATCTCAAAATACAGGAGATTTGGTAACAAATAAGTCGACAAAAAAAAAAAATAAATAAATAAACGAAAGGTCTTCAAGTTCTCAAATCTGTTGCTTTTGTAGCCATTAAAGATCATGGCCATGGCTTTATACTCCTGATAACCTGCGCTCACGTCCTTTTAAAACTGTAAATGAGTCTGGGATAAAGCCTGTGGAGAATGAAGGAGCTCTATTTAAGGGCTCAATTTGTGTGTGTGTGTGTGTGTGTGTGTGTGTGTGTGTGTGTGTGTGTGTGTGTGTGTGTGTGTGCGTGTAATTTAAAGAGATAAATAAGAGTCATTACAGAGCAATGCAGCATATCAAATCATGCAAATGTACAGCATATACTAAGCTTGACATTTCACTGGTAATACCATCTTATTGAAAATGCATTTAGCAAGAACGGCATCTATAAGGAGGTCAACTAGCGTCAACAAATGCGCTGAAAGAGCAGGCGAAGGACGGAGGAACTGTGGATTTCTACCTCCTTTTCACACAAATGTGTTGACGTGCTTACACAACGAAGGACGTCTTCAACTTGATTTCGCAGAATCTTCCGATCTTCGAAAACAGTCTCTCATAATGTAAATGAATCAGACAGAGTATTTACTCTCACAAGATTAGTGTGTAATCCGCACGCTGATGATTTAAACCCCCAAAGTAAAGACCTGTAAACGCTGACTCGATAGCTCTCCGACAGAGATGACGGCCACTAGCTCGATAGCTGTTTGGATAACGCCGTTCGCTGACCTGCCTTCGTCCGCCACTTTGCATAATTTCGACTTGAGAAACATTCCTATCGCCTTGACTTTAATTGAGCTATTATTTCACATTTCGACAACTGTATTACCAGGAGGAATGAAAGGGGGAGTTCAGAGAGTATCTTTGGTTAATTAGCGGCGTTGCTCTGCATTCGTTTAGCTGCTTATAGTGGGAAAGGTCAAAGGTCAGTGTGGGTTTGTGTGTTATCAGATGAGTCAGTGGCGAGGCCGGGCGAGTTACTCGACTTGAATTTAAAGATGAGAATTAAGATAATTATTATTAATTGTGTGGACAATACAGTGTGTGAGTGTGTGTGGCTGTGTGTTGTGGAGTTTAAATCACACTGTACTCAGCATATTGTCCACAGCAGCATAAAGTGATTTACACAAGAAAGACATGTTGATGGGATACACTTCCTATCAATCTGAGCCTTAACACTAGACTCAGCCTGCGATGTCAATCTAGCCCTCCGCCCGTAGCACATCCACTGACCTGGATTTGTCAATTTTGCAAAGTCTGTCTTTTAGATTTTGGAAAATGGAATCCATGAGCGACAAAAAAGATGCATCATAATCGTATATGAGAATTTGGATCATTTTTTATTGTTTCGTCTTAGTCCTCCACGTGTCAATACCAGGAACTTCAGATCAAGCATAACATGGCACAACCCAATCACTAAATCAATCGTGTGAATACTTTTCTCTAGGCCATATCCGCCATTTTTCTTAATCGTAAAGCCTCAACGAACTCAAGTGTATTGAGGTATAAATCAAAAACCTTTAGTCGTGCGATTCACTATTATGCAAACACACCTAGTCATTTTTACCACCGTGTGTTTCAGGTTTAACTAGTGGCACGACTTCATTTCCCCAAATGCGCCTGTCACTTCATTAATGTCGCGCTCAATAACACTCAATACATCAGGAATGTGAAGGGTTAATCAATAGCCTATATTAGGACCTGCAGAACCACGCGATGATTTATTGATTTTTGCCGCTGAAACTACAACAGGGTGAATTATTAGTGGAATAAGTTGAAACCGATATAGGTTTTTGCCAGGGTTAAGTCAATAAATACACATTTTTATCTCAAAGTAAACGAAGAATCGATGAAAGAAACCTTAATTAAAGGCATTTGGTGCTTCAATGGTTTGATACTTTTGTGTGTGTGTGTGTGTAATTATATAATATAATATAATGTAATATAATATAGTTTATAGTATATATGTGTGTGTACATAATACAAATATATCAAATTATGTATATGAATTCAATAAATGTAAATATATGTTTTATTTAAAGTATGTGTGCATGTTTCATATGATTAATATTTTTTGTTAGTATTTGAGTGGCATAAAATAGTTAAACCACAGACCACAGAAGTTAAATATTTTATAGGAATGTAGTGTTCTATTCAGTCCATACTTTCAATATTCAGAGCTGCTAATAAACCCTTGAAAGGTGGAATAATTGCAGATCACTTTGAACACAACATGAGACACAAATAGCAGCCATAACAATAAGACAGTGGCCATGACAACCGGGCTGAAGAGAGGACATCATCTCTTTCTGTTAGTGAGATGCAGGAGATGAGAGACACACAAGGGCCCATCGCAGCACAATGAGCTGGAGACGGAGACGCTTACGTGGACAATGGACACCCTTTGCTAGTTAAACATCACTTTGAAGCTGTGTTAAAACTTTGAAGTTTAGGTTTGATTGATTGCTCTTCATTCCTTCCAGAAAGCACCAGAATGTTCTCACTGATGATGCTCCGGGAGATACAGCACATCGAGTGAAAAGCTTGAGTGGCCCATAACTTTGCACAAACACTTCTGTCCAAAAACACCTCAAATTTATTAGAAGGCTGTAAAACGTGCCTAGCGAAACACAAAAGAATTTATCGGTGCGTGTGCTAGCCTGTGCTGAATTCGCAGTTTTCGGGATCAACAGATGGCCTTATTTAAAAAGCATAAAAGAATTTATCTTTCACTTCAAGCCGAGAAATAGTTTTTCTTTGAGTTGGAAAGGTGGAGGAGGCTGAGCCGCTTAAACACAAAGACGGATAATTTTACATCAATCATGTCTCGAACACGAAAGCCATTGGATTCCATGTTTACTCCACTTATCTTACACAGGCTAGCTGCATCTTAGCATTCTGACCAAAGCAATCACATTCAGCCACACACACACCAGACTTTTTCATACACAGTGGGGACCAATAGTACACACACAGACTTTTTCCATACATAGCGGGGACAGTAAGCACACACACACACACACACACACACACACACACACACACACATACACACACAACACACTTTCTCATAAGCAGTGGGGACCAATAGTACACACACAGCAGACTATTTAATACATAGCGAGGACAGTACAGTAGTACACACACACACACACACACACACACACACACACACAGACAAGACTTTCACAGTAGTGGGGACTGATAGTACACACACACACAAAACAAGACTTTTTCAAACTTAGTGGGGACCAATTCAAAACACACACGCCAGACTTTTTCCAAACATAATGGAACCAATACTACACACACAACAGACTTTTTTAAATACGTATTGGGGACCGATACTAAACACTCAACAGACTTGTTCACACGTAGTAGGGACCGATGCTATACACACACAACAGACTTAATCATACGTAGTGGGGACCAATACAATACACACACAACAGACTTTTTAATGCATAGTGGGGACCGATTCACAGTCCCAACGAGCTGTTGTCCAGGCAATGTAAAAGAATGATCGGACTATTCAAAGCCAATGAAGGTACCGCAAAAGAGACGAATCACTAAATAAAAAGACAGGGATAGAGAGAGAGAGAAAGATGAGCCAAATGAGGAGGTGTGAGGTCTGGCCTTGTGCATTACTTCTCTGCTCATCTGTTCTACGGAGGGCAAGGCATGACATATCACCACGCCTCCCCCCACACACACACACANTATATTCTGCTGTTTTCTAAAGATGAAATCATTAAACTAGATTCGATTAAGACATTTTGCTTTCACCAGCAGCTCTTTTTCTTTCTCAGTGACATCAAGCATCTCATTATGTTTTGGGATAAGTCTTTGTGATTGGTCTGGTGATTTCTCTACGCAGCTCTTTGGTTTAATGACTGCTCTTGACTCTTCACTGGCTCTTGATATATTTTTTTTTGTGTCCTGATGCCCTTTCCATCCATTTTCTGACGTACATTTCCATTGCTTGGAAGACCCAGAGGAAACCCACTCAAGCTTGGGGAGAACGTGACTTCACAAAAAAGCTTAGCTGGGAGTTTTAAACTAGTTCTGTGTACTATCCACTTCCTGCTGTGATAAAAGAACGTCTCATGATTGGTGGGTAATTGCTAAAGGATGAATGATGAATGGTCAGCTGAAAGGCCAATACTCTGCCCGGATGACATCACTGACAGCGACGCCCACTGTGACTTCCGTGACTCATGGTGACGACTAGTGACAAACTCGGTGACAATTAAGATGCGTAATTCTCCCGCCGCTGAACCTATGACGGTCCGCGAGTCTGCAAACATGACTAGCCGGTCTGTGACGTCTCATTGGTGACTAGTTGAAGAAAGCTTTGGCAAATCAAACAGGCTCTGAATGAACACTGACGTGACTTCTAAACTGCTCGATATGCTTTAAAAAAAATCCTCAGATTAACGGTCTGTTTAACAAATCTTGTACAAAAATAGACTATTCCTTTAAAACAGGGGCCTAGTAACCGTGTAGTGAAATAAAATCCTGGGTAAACTACTCCTCGTGTTTTTTTTTTTCCTTTTTTAACGAAATGTGTAATGCTCCATATAAATATTTTTTTGGACATTGGCAACACGTTTCCTCAGCTATTTTAAAACAGATTTCAAATACACTTTCATACTCGTAATACAAAAAACAAATAACAGGTTGATATTGGAGACAGTCACTGGAATAACTCGATGTCTGTAAGTTTCCACGAAACTCGACGCGTCCCATCTATATATGTATTGGCACATAATGGCATTATTGGCACAAAGTTCAGAAGAGTCTTCCCTCCACGCGGCTGGATGTGTTGCTTCAGCGTCTCCACCAGCACAACCACATGTGCAGTAATACATCTATATAATATATCAGCTCTAGGTACAGTATATCATCTCTAAAATCTCCACATCCATGGAAAATAATTTGCCGGTGGTTTCCACAGCGCGGCGTCAGTCTAGAAAAATAAACATCTTCTGTCTGTTTCTAGAGAGATCCCACATTTGTACAAAAAAA
>SOMO01000290.1:95216-109056 GCA_028128575.1 Paedocypris carbunculus | reverse complement strand
CTTACATTACATTATATTTTTCAATCCATTTATTTACGGAATTTATACATTGCTGTTTGACAACCTGATTTCCAGTGTTAAATATTTAAAAAAAAAAAAATATCCAGAAATAATTGTGATCTTTATTCTAAGCAAAAAAGAAATCGTGATTCTCATTTTGTTCGGAATTGTGCAGCTCGAGATGAGTTTAAATCCCCTCAAAGGCCCATGTGTCTGTGATATACAACTTGAAAAAAAACCCCGCACGCTACCTGTTCGGACACGGTCCAGGGAATAAGGTCGCCGAAGGCCTTTTTGCCCCGGGACAAGCTGTTGAGGATGGACTGTCGGGAAATCTCCCCCTCCAGACACACCTGAGGAACCAACGCGGTTGAGACACGGAGCCTCGCAGCCACCGGGAGCGTGTGGGTACCTGCACCACCGCTAAGACTTCTGGGAGAGAGTTCTGCGTGGGCGGGACGGGGGGCAGCAGGCAGAAGAGATGGTGAGCGGGGGCGTCCGACAGCATCTGAAGGTCATTGGGGGAGTTCTGGGACGAAGGAAGTGAGTTATAAATCTGTACGTATTTTGCAGGCATCATGGATATTGAGTGTATTTTTTAGACTTAATATAGAGCTGTCAAAGTTAACGCGTTAACGCATGCCATTAATTTTAAATGTTCATTCACGCTGATTATTTTTAACACGTTGACGCTGTTACACCCAAGTGAGCCGTGCTCATGTCACCAGGTGCGGCTCATTATGATCAGAGTGATTGAGTCGACAAAGAAGAACTGCGAACTGAAGAATGATTTTGAAAACAAAAATTGTTCATTTCAAAGTTGTAGAACTTTCCACAAGTATAAGCCACAAAGTATAAATGAGGAATTATATTCAAGTGTAATTTTAAAAAGGTGTCTGACTTTTTAAAAACAAAATAAATAAATAAATATATATTTTTATATAAAAAGAAACTTCAAATACCATAAAGTAAGTACCATAGTTAAAATTGTTCAACACCTTTCATATTCAGCTGTTGGTTTAACAGATATTTTCTAATTTGAATGCATGTTTGAATACAAATAAAAACTTATGTTAAATTACTTTATGAAAAATTACCCCGTTTGCAAAAATTGATCGTTCTGCGACGAAAGTTTCTTTACCCGTGCTTTGTAAATAAAAATTGATCGACTTAGATGTTTTAATAGTCCGGAAATATATAGCATTGTTCTTGTAAATTGTTCATAAAAAGTACAACCATATTAGCCCAGTGTTAATGTTGCTACACTGGTTACCTGTAAAATGTAGGATTATATTTAAAATCCTCTTATTAACTTATAAAGCATTAAACTTGTCTTGCTCCTCTGTATCTCAGTGAGTTCATCACGTGTTACGAGCCAACGAGACACGCTAAGATATAAGATCTAGATTAAAAACACATCTCTTCAATGAAGCATATATAAAACTGTCCTAGCAAGATATTCAATGACTAATATTAACGAACAGGAAGGCTGCATTAGGTAGAAGCCCGGAACCGAACCTCACCTGGACCAAAGCATCACTACTATTTTTAGTCTTAGAGCCTTTCAAAGTGCTAATAGTCTGAACAACAATGGACATTTTTCTTTTTTTAACAGACTCTTTTTCCCTAATTTTTGAACATTTATATTTGAACTTTTTAAAGACTGTTTCCCCCCTAATTCNTCACTACTATTTTTAGTCTTAGAGCCTTTCAAAGTGCTAATAGTCTGAACAACAATGGACATTTTTCTTTTTTTAACAGACTCTTTTTCCCTAATTTTTGAACATTTATATTTGAACTTTTTAAAGACTTTTTCCCCCCTAATTCGCATAGAGACTTTGCATTGGTCTCGGACTAAGAAAAGCAGCATATAAATAAACTTGAACTTGACATGCAATACCTTATAATGCGACGCTACATAGAGAGCCATGAGCCGCTGGAGGAACATCTCAGACGCTTTGTGGTAGCAGAACAAGGTGTCTCGGTTGACGTAGTAACTGCAAGACGTGGTTAAAGAAACGCACCGCGGGTGATTAAAAGCAGCCTGGTGCTTGTGTGGTGTGGAGTGGAGGATACAGGTCGCACGTCTCCGGTAGAGGGCAGCCGGAGATGATGCGCGGGATGCTCAAGCACTCCAAACACAGCAGCTCGTTCAGCCATTTCTCCACGTGGTCCCCGGTGCCGTAGCGGATGGACTCGTGAAGGGTCACCTCGTGAAGGGTCCGTGCTGCCGAGACATGAGGGTGTACTCACTCACACAGTTTTCTTAATGTTGGAAAAATTCGTAAAAATACCTACAAAATTGAAAGAAAATGTGTGCGTTTTCTTGGCATCCAAATGAGTCCAAATTCATATCGTATTTTTTGTGAATATAAGCACCCTCCTGATTTTTCAGGCACAACATTTTTTTTATTAACGTGTCTGGTTCAATTACATTAATATTCTCCTAAAAACACATTTTTTTCTTTATTTAACAAACCTAACTTGTGACTCGTATCATTTTGATATCATTTCACTTGAATAATAGATAACAAAAAGTGGATTCTGGTGGTCAGGACTTCATTTCCCAAGATCCTTTGCTCTCCAATCAGACTCCGCACATGTGCAGATCAACTGTCTCAAGCTCAGGCCTGTTTCTAGCTCTCTGTTTATCTGCCGCCGTGTGAAGAGGAAGGATTATTATCCCCTGTGCAGCGACCCAGCGTTTTGATTGTGTCTGTTCCTTGGATTTTGTTCCTTGATCCAGAGAACTTGAGTCCACCTCTTCAAATCGGGCCGGCCCAACGAACCACGCCCGGATCTGAGTACGAAGTGCGGCCTGAACCTGGTGAGCATGCTGACCATCGGGACTTTTACCTGCTGCCAGTCGAGCCGTGGTGGTGCTGCGGTTCTCGGCCGAGAGGTTCTGCTGGCTGTCTGCGCTCTGCTGTCTCAGCTGCTGGATGAGTTTCAGCGACAGGGAGCGGCCGGTGCCTTCATAGCTGCCGGAGGAAAAGCATCAAGTTGAAGGTTATTTATATAGCGCTTTTCTTAGTTCCAGACCAGGGGTGGCCAACCTGTGGCTCTTCAGGAGCTTTCACATGACACAAGTCAAAGATGCACACAATGTTGACTGCTGAAAAAGAACTGATATTATGATGTTGGTGTGGTTATTTTAATTAAATCTGGCTGGGCAGAGGTCTGTGTGTGTGTGTGTACATACAAGATTAAGTAATGGGATGATGTTTATGTGTGCACATGTGTATGATGTGGCTCTTTGGACTAGTTGGCCCCACTTGTTCTAGACAAGTCGCTATGCGGAATTAGGAAAAAATAGTCTTTAAAGAAGACAAATGTTTCTAAAAGAAGAAAAGAAAATTAGGAAAAAAAGAAAGTTAGAAAGTTAAAAAGAGAGTTACAGTAGAAATTACTCCATTACAAGTTACAAGTCCAAGTAAACTTCAGTAAAGTTGTAAAGTATCCCATTGTAAAAGAACTTTATCATTTTACATACACTGAATACACTTTATCATTTTACATACACTTCATTCTTACATACGCTCCAAAAACAACAAAGGAATGTGAAAACAAGAATAATTTGAAAAAAAAAATGGAAAAACAAGAAACTATTATTTTCAAGTGAGGTGAGGTGATGGCCACCATATTAATTACTAATATAGAAATGTACCACTTTTTAAATTAAAAAATTTGGTGGAACAAAATGGCGAAAAAAAGATTAAAAAGTCAGTCTCGTTTAGACTCAAATGTGGGAAAAATAAAAAAAGGGCGACTTGCATCGAGTATCAAAAAATATAAGCAACTTTTACTCTCTACTTGACTACATTGAGTATCTGTACAAGTACAAAGTAGCCAAAAAGTACTTAAGTAACAAAGTACTCAAGTACTTTACACCACTGCTTCAGATTAAACTGATATGAAATGTAGCAGCTGTTCGACTACAGACCCGTTGATGGTGGAGGCCATGAACACTAGATAAGGCCCCAGTAATTTCTTCACTAGGGGAAGAGGAATGGCGGCGGCTTCATCGATGACAACCAGCTCAGCCTGTCCCAGTTTAACCGCATCCGCCGGGTGAATATACTGCAGAAGAAACCAGTTAGGATTACTTCACAAGTACGCTACATCCAATAAATTATTATTATTATTGTCAACGATATACTATTACAATAAGGAAAGCGGACCTGGATGGTCTGCCGGTGTTCTTTAAACACGTTCACACGCACGACAGCTTTGTTAAACTCTGGATTCAGAGACTGAATTATTTCGTAGTCCATATGTTCCTGCAATAAACACAAACATTGCATAACAATCCATCCCATGCGCAGAAATGTCCACGTATCCTCACGATGTGGCGATTACCTGATACTGAAGCGCATCGAAACCTTTGAATATGAACTCAAACAGCGTGTGCAGGTTGTCGGGACTGGGTGACGTGACGAAAATGTTCGAGTAGCTGGAACAAAATTCAGAATTCAGAAAAATCAGATTAAGCAAAGCACTTTCTTTTCGTCAAAATTAATTTATACTAGTGCTGTCAAACGATTACATTTTTTAAACTAGTTAATCGCACTTCCCTGACCAAATTAATCGCGATTAAATGACTAAAGCTTAAAATCATGCATAATGAGGTGTAACGTAAATGAATGTAAACTCAACACTAAATATGGAGATGGAGACGAGATATATGAGACAAGCAAGTGTCTGTCATTAAACACTTTGCGTCTAAATGGCAGCTGGTGAAAGCAATCACTCTGATCATAATGAGCCACACCTGGGTGACACTAGCGCAGCTCTCTGGGTCTATTCTTGTCACTATGCTTCTGATCATAATGAGCCACACCTGGGTGACACGGCTCTCTGGGTCTATTCTTGTCACTCTGAGCTTCTGATCATAATGAGCCACACCTGGGTGACACGGCTCTCTGGGTCTATTCCTGTCACTCTGAGCTTCTGATCATAATGAGCCACACCTGGTTTGACAGTAGGGGCTCTCTGGGTCTATTCCTGTCACTCTGAGCTTCTAATCATAATGAGCCACACCTGGGTGACACTAGCGTGGCTCTCTGGGTCTATTCATGTCACTCTGAGCTTCTGATAATAATGAGCCACACCTGGGTGACACTAGCGTGGCTCTCTGGGTCTATTCCTGTCACTCTGAGCATCTGATCATAATGAGCCATACCTGGGTGACACTGGCGCGACTCTCTGGGTCAATTCATTGCATTTTCACCAAACCGAAAGTGAAAAAAACTGCGACTGTGATTAACAGCGTTTTAAAAAAATTTGCGATTAAGCTTATTTTGACAGCCCTAATTTTTACCCAAAAGCCACAGCGCCAGCGATGGCCAGTCCCAGCGCGGCGGATTTTCCACGTCCTCGAGCAGCGGTGAGGGCAACGGTGCTCCGCAGGGTCTTCTCTGAAATGGCCTCGATGAACTTCAGCACAGCTTTGGCCTGAAAGCACAAACACACCACAGTGAGATGAAGGTTTCTCCTCGTCCAGAGTTCCTACTGTTTCTGAAAAGTGTTTCAAGCTCTTTTACGATCCATGTTCAAGCTTTTCCAGCATCGTACAGTTGTGCCAAAATATACATTTAAAGGTATATAAATAACCAAAATGAAACTTGCCATTCTAATCACATAAATGTTTTGTGAAAACAAACAAAAATTAAGTTGTGCTTTGTAACAAATGAAAGAAACATAAGTAACAAAATTCACAAATGACTTGAAATGATTTGTTCACTTTAAGCAAGAGTTAAATATTTGTGTGAAAATTGTGTATTTTTTTTTAACTGTAATAAGAGGAAACAAAGACAGATAATAAACTGATTTTTATTTTTTTTTCTCAATGAGTAAAATGTGTTATTAATTACACTTATTACAATATTTAGAATAGCGAACCGAGTAGTGTTCATTAATAAATACCGTTAAAAACTAAAATACATTGTACATGTTAAAATGTTTTTTTTAAGTTAAGACTTATATAATTTACATAACAGATGTTAAAATGTGTTCCAGTTGTTGGTGTAAAATTATGGAATAAACTTGAATTCAAATGATGTACTTATTTTCTAAAATTTGACTAATATGTAACATGTGTTTTTTATTACAGTTATTACAATAATTTTACAATATTTTATAATATAAAAAAAAAATTGAATTTGAATTTAAGGGGGCTTGGAACTTATTAGGACATTTACTTATTAGATAAATAAGTCTAAATTAGAAACAGATTTTTTTTCCCGAGACGGGGTACTAATAAGTTTAATTACATTTTCAAGCACTTCATTTCAAAAGTAAGCATTTTTAAAGCCTTGAAAACAAATAAACCAATTTCAAGCACTCGTACCTGGTCCATGGTTCTACAGCCGTCCACTAGAACGCCGACAGGCTGTGTGTCCTGCAGAGACTCCTTCAGGTCCTTCAGCTCCTGCTCTCGTGGTGACAGTCCATCATCCTACAACAGTCAAAATACAGAGCAAACCTCCGATTATTTCAGTACCGCTGTATAAAACCTGACACTAATAGGTGAGATGGACTCGTCCAATGATCTGTTGTAGTTTAGTAGATCAAAGCTTATAGAATAAGATGATATACTCTCGTTTTCTGCTGTTCTTTCCTACCTCCATCATCTGAACTGGGGAGCACATTTACCAAGCTTTCTGACAAATGTTTCAATGCATGTTGTAATTTATTGTTTGTTTGTGCTTATTTATGCATGTGTGTTTATTTATTTATTCGGGAAATTTAATGGAAATTGTGTTTTTTTTTTTATACTATTGCCAATAATTGTAATTTTTTTGTGGAATTATTCTCCTGGTAATTTATGGCATCATATTGGTTTTAATGAAAACACAAAGCGTGTCATTTCAATAGGGCGATTCAATGTTTTTGTTAAATAAAATACCTTTGCTCTACATAGTTTGTCATAGATTTTAAAAATTTAAATAGTGCTTATGTTCTTTCTCTCTCTGCTTTGCTGTTGTTAAATGCAAATTCCCCGCTGTGAGGAAAATATATATATTTTTTCATCAGCTAATCCATTAAATCATTCATTAATTAGTAATTTTAAAAGAAATGAGTTTGTGTTCGTGAGGAGGCCATTACCGGTGTAGGTACCAAAACAACTCGACTGTAAAATGGACTAGTGATGACATCACACGGTTACACCAACTGGACCAAACGCGTATTATCACGATGTTCTCAGGCTCGTCGTATTGTCGTTTTCATTTTACGTTTCCCTTTTGAAACCTAAAGTTATTTGCACTTGTAACCAACAATGCCATTTCTTGATTTGAATGTGTGTTTGACGTCACCGTTTGTTGTGTCTGACATTATTATTAAGCGAGTAAATGTATGACGGTATAGAAAACGAAAAGTTCTAGATTAGAATTGTTTTAAAGCTGCGCATACGCCCGGACCAATCACCATTTAACACGTCATCAGCCAACGCGATTCGTCTGGACCAATCACTGTCTTACACAGTCCTTGCGCCAACTTACAGCCAATCAAATAGTCACATCATCGTCTCTTCAGCACGGCGATCTACCGGATGCAATACGTTCTGTCGGTTCAAATATTAATATTGTTTCTCGTCTAATCTTACTTCTTCCAGTGTCAATTTGTCTCTGTTAAGTGTCGTGGCGTCTCTAATGCTTCTTTATTTCTGTTAATGAGCTAATAAAAACTTTTCTAAGATAAAAACCTCTCCCTCCAGAGCCGTTATTTAATGAAATTAGCGCGTATATTCATATTTGTATTCATTTATATTCAAGCGAATATTTGAAATCTGTGATTATAAGCACCCCGCGAGTTTTTGAGCCGCGGAAATTGGGAAAAAGGGGTGCTTATATTCATGTAAATACAGTATATAAAAAAAGACATTCAAAACGCTAACATAGGCAGTCACACACACTTATAGACACGCAAATCACACACTCAAAACACGTTCACACTTTCACGTGTTAATTCTTAGACAGATTACATAAGCAACAACGTAGAATTTTGTTAAATCACTGTTTTAGTTTTTAAATCACTGTTGATTCAAATTTTGTGAAATCACTGTTTTTGTTTTGATCAATTTTGTTAAATCGATGTTTTAAAATTTTGTTAAATCACTGTTCACGTCTTTAGTTGACGAGTCAAAACACCAGAGAACTCTGGGACATGTAGTCTCAGCAGTATACATAACTAGAAGGCATCTAATAGTAGTTTAACAATAGTACCTGTGTTTTAGGAGGGACGGGCTTGATGTTGGTGACATGGGAGGAAATTGGCAGGATGTTGAGCTGGTCGTCGATAACAACACACGTCTTACAAGAGGCCAGAGTTAGAATGAACCTGGAGAACCAAGAAAAAAACAGAAACATTTGTAGAAGAGAGGCAGAAAGATGGCAGCTCTTCTGTGGCTCCACCAACCGTTCATTAAACCTTCCCACGACGTCCTGATGAGCCTCTGTTCTGTATCGGGAATGAACGTCCTAGGACACAAAACTCGTGCTTACGAATGTGAAAACGTGGTTTGCAAAGGCAGGAGCGCTGGAGTACCATGGTCATGGTGTAGAGCTGCTTGAGCGAATTCATGGTCCTGAGGAGAATGACCACGATGCCTCCACCTTCCACCGTCTCCACCGTCCGAGCCAGAAGGTTTGGAGTGAGAGCCTCAAAGTCCTGAGACAGGAAGTGATGCTAAATTCCCCATCGGAGTGTTTGTGTGTCCGTGGCTTACCTGTAGAACACACATGCCGAAAGTGTTTCCCAGGATCTTGTGTGTTTCGTTGTAGTAGCAGTAGCGTATGTTGGTGGCGGCCACGAAGAGCTCGAAGGGATCGTCCTGCTTCAGGTTCAGTGTGCCCGTCTTGATCTTCTTCTGCAGCTGCCGCATTCGCTTCTTGCGGTTACTGTGAAAGAGGAGACCGATTAAAATACGCAAGAAAGTGTGTGGTAAACTAAATGTGTTCGTTTACCAAAAAGCTCGCTGACTATTTACATTATAGAGTAAAATAAACAATCCATCTTCTATTCTGTCCATGAACCTTCAGAGATAGATAGATAGATAGATAGATAGATAGATAGATAGACGGATAGATAGACTGATAGATAGACGGATAGATAGATAGATAGACAGATAGATTGACAGACAGATAGACAGACAAATGGATAGATACATGGGTAGATGGATAGATGGATGGATAGATAGATAGACAGATGAACAGACAGACAGATGGATAGAAATATGGGTAGATGGATAGATAGACGGTAGATGGATAAATAGACAGTAGATGGATGGATGGATAGATAGATGGAAAGATGGATGGACGGACAGACAGACGGATAGCTAGGATGAACTAATGGACAAACAGACAGACAAACAAATATGAACTGAAAGACAGACAAACATACTCAGGCAGACAGATGAACTTATGGAAAAACAGACAGACATAAATTGAAAGACAGACAAACAGACAGACATGAACTGGAAGACAAACTGACAGACAGATTGATTTGTGGATTGACACATTGATAAACAGACAGATGGACAGATTGATAGACATCAGGTCTGACTGACAGACAGACAGACAATCAATAGAGATGATAGAGACAGCCAGACAGACAGAGAGACAGACAGACACGTATTCATCTAAGAGAAGAGAAGTGACCTGCTGAAGCCCAGCTCTTTCTTGTAGCACCACAACACGGACGGACGGGATCTGACGGCGGCTTTGGACAGCATGTGATGCAGAATGACGACCTGAAGCGATGAAAGGCGTTTATTATCAGAGCAAAACACGATCAGTGAAGATGAGTATCAGTGAAGGACCTGGTCTCTGCCTCGATCACCCACGATGACGAACAGCGATCGGTGATGCAGCGCGACGCCATTCTCGATCTGCACACGGATCCGATTATCCACCTTCTTCCGAAAAGTTGCCATTGTTTTGAACTTGTCTCCTGTCAAATGAAAACAAAAAGCGTGACGCACGGAAACACGCTTTGCAAGATATACACACGCATTTTAACACTTTTTAAGTGAACCTTGCGTGGAAATCATACCTTAAACGACTTATTGTTGCAAACTTGTGTAATAATCCACGCTTCGTTTACACATCGTGCTCTTGATTTGCTTTCACGTGTGGGATTCCTCGGCGAAAGGACCCCGCGTGCGTGACGACAGAGCTGTCCTTACTTTTGCCTGTGCAGAAAAACAGACACAAAAGACGCCATTGGCGGATAAATCTTGAATTTGTATTAGTGGCATTTCGTGAATACTTTACAAATGCTTTTACTTGTGGAAACGAGGGAAAGAAAACAAATTATCGGCGGAAAGATTCCAGTGTGAGAAGCATTAGTAGTCCATTCCTTTGCCTGAACAGAATATTATTCGCGTCTGGTAGTAGTGAGCAGTACTCACTTTAAAAACAAAATTCACGTTGATTTAAATATCATAGTGATAACGGAAATCAGAAATATATACAAGTTTCTTGTGTTCACGCGTTAGACGTCCCGCGTTATGATTAAATCAGAAAATTAGTCATTCTCGAGTATATTCAACAAATAATTTCAGATAAATTAATTACTTTAATATACATTTACGGGTGCTTAAGCATGAATAAAATTGTGACGCAAGAAGGTGCTAAAGAGTAGGAGGTTGATAAACGCGCACTCCTTAAAACACGAGCGACGCTGAAGCGTTTTGACGCGCTCATGACCCCGCCCCTTAGATGACGCATTTCCGTGAAGATGGTCGTCGGTGCCTTTCCAATTGCAAAGCTGCTCTACCTGGGCGTACGGCAATTGAGCAAACCGGTAGCAAATCGGATAAAAGCGGGCGCGCGGAGGAGTGAATTCTTTAAGAACTATATATGTCTTCCCCCGGCTCAAGGTAAGCTGACGTCCGGCCGCTCGTGACATGTTTGAAGGCATGATGTCAGTTCATGCTAAGGGTATCTGAAGGCGGAGTCAGCCGTGGAGTACGCAGCCAATAGGAATGGGGTTTTCTGTGACGTCTCGACTCCCGCGGCGTTGCTATTGGACAACAATAAAATATTTTCGCTTTAGATGAATCTAGAACTAAAAATAAAAGACGCGGGGAAAACGCTGTTTTTTTGACTTGATAACTTGATTAATATACGTAGAATTGTCAAATATTCATCTCTTTAAGCAAGAACATGTGCGTAAATGCATTTTGTTTTATTTAACACTCCTATTATGTTTTCAAAGTTTTAAAAGTATAATACTTTCACTTTGAAATCGTCACTTTCAGACTTCTCTTGCTTGTCTAATTTGGTGTTATCGTCATATAAAAATATAATGATTCCGTTCACGTATATGTAACACCACGCTGCGTGTTTATGTTACCAAAGATAGTGTGTGTGTGAAAGAGAGAGAGAGAGAAAGTGTTTGTAATTTCATTCATTATTTTCTTTTTAGCTTTCAATTTGTTTGAAGGGTCAAATTGATCTCTCCATCCATCCTTCCATCAATCTATCATTCTTTCTGACTATCCATTCATCCATTTCTCTCTCTCTCTCTCTCTCTCTCTCTCTATCTCTATCTCTATCTTCCCCTCTCTATCACTGTGTATCTGTCTTTCTCAATTTCTCTCTCTCTCTCTCTCTCTCTCTCTCTCTCTCTCTCTCTCTCTCTCTCTCTCTCTCTCTCTCTCACTGTCTATCTATCTATCTCTCCATCCATCCTTCAATCCTTCCATCCATCCAGAGAGACAGTGAAAGCTCAATGTCAATGGAAGGGTGGCGCAGTGGGTGGAGTTAGTGATGAGTCTCCGCCCTTCTCTGGGCGTGGCTTCAGTGCAATACATTCTCCAGGGAGGGGGTCTTCTGAAATTGATCTGAACATGTAGCGAACACAATAGGAGGGTTAAAGTGTAAACATTATAATATTCACATGTCCACATAACTTTGCAAGATTGGCAAAGCATGTACAGTATTTCTATTATCATTTGTGCTTCATTTTAATTACCCCCTATAAAATAAATGCCCCTGATAAAATTCAAGACATTCTTATCCATTGGGACTCGCAGCATTTTTTGAAACCTTCACCTTTCCCTAAAGTCTCTCTCTTTTTGAGACTTTTTTGAGAATTTTGAGAAATTGTGGAAAAGCGATGAACTTTTGCTGAGCTGTGACTTGTCAGTGGTCTTTGTCCTGGCCTGCAGCGTATCACTGGATCGAGATGAGGACCAAGATGAGGATCATGGGCTTCCGCGGCTCCACCATCAAACCTCTGAACGAGGATGCGGCGGCGGAGCTGGGGGCGGAGCTTCTGGGGGAGGCCATCATCTTCGTGATCGGGGGCGGATGCATGGTGCTGGAGTACAGCCGGCAGGCGGCCAATGGCAGACGCAAGGAGGAGGAGCTTACACAAACCATCAGCAGCCTCCAGACGCAGCTGGGAGAACTGGCGCTGGTCACAGAGACGCTGGATGCCCGGGTGCGAGAGGTGAACAGGCTGCTGCTGTCTCTCCCATCAGCACCGACTCACTAGTAGCTCGGCCAATCAACGAGCCCCGTCTCACACGCATCACCGGAAAAACCAATCGCTGTGTTCCCTGGTGGCCGTAAAAATATCAGTGTGACTGTAACAATTTTTTAGCTGGAATTTGCTCGACGCTGATATGAATCCATCTCGGCAAAATAAAAGAAATATTTCGAGTGAGCGAGACGTCAGAGTTCCGATGTTGATTAATTTGCACTTGTGGAAATGATCTGGAGACTGAAATGTTCCAGAGTGGAAATACATACTTGAATATGGAGCCATGACACTGAAANTATATATATATATATATTGTTTTGCCCAACAAAACGATTTTTTTAAAAATAATTGTGTCTATCTGATGCTGTTCTGGACTCATGGTTTGGTTTTTACGACTTTAAACGAACACAACACGATTTAGGCTCGACTGTTTTTTTTTCATTAAGTTCATATTTATTTTGTAGGTCCTGAAACGACATGATGAGATGTAACCAAAGCAGCATCCACGTTTCAATCAGGCAGTGCTTTATATATATATATTAAAAAAAACATTTCAATAAATTAAAAAAATCTACTCAAATTCACAATTTAGTAAAAGACATTCAGGTGGAAAACAACAATCTACAGTGACAGACATTGTATAAGAATTACTTTAGACACATTTGCAGATTTTTAAGTATTTTCCATGTATTTTTTTAATGCTCATGTTCTGATTGGCCGAGAGCTGCACAGTGTTCACATTCTAATTGGCTGAGAGCCGCTCAGTGCTCAACTTCTGATTGGCTGAGAGCTGTTCAGTGCTTATGTTCTGATTGGCTGATAGCTGCTCAGTGTTCACATTCTGATTGGCTGAGAGCTTTTCAGCGCTCACAATTTGATTGGCCGAGAGCCACTCAGTGCATACATTCTGATTGGCCGAGAGCCGCTTAATGCACATAGTCTGATTGGCTCAGTGCTTGTGTTCTGATTGGCCGAGAGCCGCTCAATGCTTATATTCTGATTGGCTCAGAGCTCATGTTCTGATTGGCCGAGAGCCGCTTAATGCTCATGTTCTGATTGGCTCAGAGCTCATGTTCTGATTGCGCGAGAGCCACTTTATGGTTATATTCTGATTGGCTCAGAGCTCATGTTCTGATTGGCCGAGAGCCGCTTAATGCTCATATTCTGATTGGCCCTCACCACATCCAGGCCTCATTTTAACTCTCGAGTGACTCTCGATTTCATCTTTTTGCGTGAAAAGCAGTGATACGATGCCCTCTCATCCACACTTTCTCACCAATTTTTCACACAGGCACAATCATGTGTTCAAGGTCCCACAAAAGCACCGAAACGTCCAAAAAAAACCCAG
>SOMO01000290.1:90216-92716 GCA_028128575.1 Paedocypris carbunculus | reverse complement strand
AACCAATCAATCAATCAATCAATCAATCAATCAATCAATCAACCAATCAACCAATCAACCAATCAACCAATTAATCAACTAATCATTCATTCAATCAATCAATCAATCAATCAACATCATTCAATCAACCAATCAACCAATCAACCAATCAAACAATCCATCAATTAATAAACCAACCAATCAATCAACCAATAATTCAACCAATCAACTAATCATTCAATCAACCAATCAATCAATCAAACAAACAATCATTCAACCAATCAATCAACCAATCAACCGATCAATAAACTAATCCATCAATCAATCAATTAATCAACCAACCAACCAACCAATCAATCAAAATCATTGTCAAAATCATTGTCACAATTAAATCTCTTCTTCTGAGTGGAGCGGGTTCTTACCTTTGCAGTGGTAGCCCTGCTTTATCACGCCCCACAACTGATAAGGAAAAGCGAGGAAAGACGCTTTAAATCAAGGATTCAGATGCAGAGAAAAAGGTCAAACTACTACTCACGAATCTCCCGCAGGTGTCGCAGAAGGTCGGCCGCTTGTACGTGGTTTCGTGGAAGTTGTGCATGTTCTGGATGCTGAGGCCCAGTTTGGCACAGACCGACATGCCGCGCATGAAATACGACGTGATCTCATCTCGACTGATCTCGCCCTCCCTGGAAATAAAAACGCTGTTTATTAAGTATATAATGTAAAAAGTAGACGTGTAATATATGTGTAATTACATCAGTAGGTGTAATTACATCACTATAAATATAATGTAATATATATGAAATTACATCAGTGTTTTTGTAAAAATAGAATCAAAACAAAACGCCACTTTTCTTTCGCGATCCTTAAACAAACTATAATCTATGACTCAAACTATAGTCTATAAAAAAAATTATATTACCGGTTTATGAAGTAGAACATATTTTACGTTATAAAATATTACAAATGTATTGTAATATTTAAATATTACACATTTAATCAAATAATCTCTCATTGTAATATTTTAATGTTGAAAATAATCATTTTACGCATTGAAGGCTAAAAACAGATTTGACAGCAAAAACCAGCAATAAAAACCCAGGAATATTGCTCTCAAGTGAATGGTTTTGTAACCCGTGTAATAAAGTTCTGGATCACAATTGAAAGTCTACAACAGACTCTAATTCAACACCTAGTTTTTATTATGTTTTTAACTTGCCATGAATTAGTATTTTCCAGACTAATTTCCTGAATGTGTGTTTTTGGGAGGAAGACGGAGACCCGGAGGAAACCCACGCAAACGCAGAGAAGCCCTTTAAACCTTTGAACTCTGTTTGAGAACGAAGCTTTAAACTCGTGAAACTTCAAATATCACAGCCTGATGGTGTCATATGTCGCTTTGCAAAATCATTTCCTGTTTTATAATGACACATGACAACAAAACATGCTTTTCCTGCATGACCACGGATTAAAAACAAAAAAAAACATGTGATTTTTTTTTTAAATAAAGTGCGTGTTTTATTATACATTTCAACCAAATCTCCAATTTCGCCAACAGCCAAACATTCTGCAATTTTCGGGAGAAAATAAATGCTTAATTTTTGTTTTATTTCTTTTGAGGAAATAAACTGTTTCACAAAAAAAAAAAAAAACACGTGAGACGCATCAAACCATAACGGTATCAAATTCATTATTTCTGTCACATTCACATTTCTCGTTTTTACCTGTCGCTTTCGTTCGTGCAGAACGAAAAAATGAAATTCTTCGCGATCTTCTCAAAGTCCTCCAGGGAAATGTAGCCGTCCATGTTCAAATCGTAGTTCTTCATGATGGACTGTAGGGGGCGGCAAAGCCACTCAGATTAAAACGGAACGCGACATTTTTGCGCTCCGAGGGCCAATAAAACAAAATGAAGAGATAAAAAAAAAGAAATAAAAGAAGTGAAATAAGTGAAGCAGTGAAGTGTGATAACGAATGCTTGAGAATGACTCACGTCTACCATCTGCTTGACGTGTTTGGAGAGGGTGGCGGGGTCCAGTCTCGGGGTCACTCCGCCCCCCCACTCGGCCACCACCGGCGGGGTCAGCGGGGTCACGGGCTGAAGACGAGAACATGTTTCTTCAAAAAACACCGAGCGAGCAAAACCCGGTTCGAGCCAAAAGTGCAAACGCAGGGTCTTTTGAGAACAGGCTTTTTGAAAAGGAGAAGCTTTGACGTAACACCACCGCACTGGAGAGATAACGGCTCTCACACACACACACACACACACACACACACACACACACACACACACACACACACACACACACACACACACACACACACACGCACTTTCATGTGGCTTTCATGCGCTTCTAACAGTGTTGTGTTCTACCTACACGTTTACCTGGGGAACTCCCGCGGAACAAACAGGTCAAAGTCACCTTGAAATAACCCCTCTCTCTCTCTCTCTCTCTCTCTCTCTCTCTCTCTCTCTCTCTCTCTCTGTCTGTCTGTCTGTCTCTCTCTCTCTCTCTCTCTC
>SOMO01000289.1:147622-158952 GCA_028128575.1 Paedocypris carbunculus | reverse complement strand
TGTTAAAAATATCCTAGTACAATTCTTTCACGTACATTTTGTGTTTATGGTTCCGCTTTTTAAAATGTTACATAAAAAAAATATTATAGTGGTCGTGGTCAGATGTTGCCAATTAGATGTGAAGGATTTAAGTACAGGGTCTTCAGAGTAATGACATTGTAATAATTCATTGTACCGCATGTTCCCTGTTTCCTGGTTTCCCGTTTCTGGTCAGTCTTCCTGGTCTCAATCTCTGCCCGTGTACGTGGTTTAAGTCTTTGTTGTTGCCCCTCTGGATTTGACCTTGATGCCCGAGTCTCAACGACGCCTTTTGCCGGATGGACTTTATTATTAAAACTCACCTTACAAACTTCCACAATTTGAGACTCGACCAGCTTTTCCCTGCTCACGATGTAGCGAGTCATTATGACATAAATGTAATAAAATATAATAAAGTTTGTTTTTGCTTCATGCACCTTGCAATCCGGTGCCTTCTGTGAGAAAAAAGGTTAGAAAAAAGATGGGAAGATGATTCTTTTATCTAGAAACTTTACGTGTGTGTGTGTGTGTGTGTGTGTGTGTGTGTGAGAGAGTGTGTGAGTTATACTGTTCTAACACCCTGACACAGCACACTGAAAAAGAAAAATTACATTTCTCATCCCCACAAGAACCGTCGAGTTTGCGTTTTCACTGTGGCCTGAACAAATTTGCAAACACAAACACACACACACACACACACACACACACACACACACACCTACACACTAAACAGAATATTATTAAGTAGGTGAGGCTGCAGAGCAAGGAACCCGGTGCTCTCCAGTTGTTAAAAATAGACCTTTAATGGCAGAGCAAATCATTAAGGGCAATGCAAGTGTTGGTGGGATTCAGATTTGCTTAGAGCAGATCTCAGTTAGGAGACCCTCTCCATCTCATTACATCCAACAGCAGAAGATAGCAACCGTGAGCTCCACAAACCTTTTAGTGTGTTCAGGGTGTTTTCATCTGGTTTTTAGACTTTTAGAACCACAAATTAAATGCCAGGCTGAACTCCTGAGAGAAGATTGCAGATGATTGAATAAAGCTTGGTGTCTTTTGTAAAAATCAGAGGAACATTGATTGTGAGGAGATGCAGCATCATGGGTGGTATTGATCTACTCGGCTCTCAACACAAATTCTGGTTTGCCCACTCTTGTTTTTTTGTAATTCATTTTATTCACACAAATGCTTGGCTTTAAGACAGAAACGACAGCATTTGGAGATGCAAAGTTCATTCTGAAAGGCAGAGAAAGAAAGACAGGTCGAGATCAATGCTCTTCACAGAGCCCAAGATGGTCGTTTGACTCCGATCCATACATGCATTTTCTGAACCGCTTTACTATTTCGATTTTTTTATAAAAATGTTTTAATAAATATGTAAATGTATTGTATTGTAAATATGTATAAATANGTGTGTGTGTGTGTGTGTGTGTGCGCGCGTGTGTGTGAAAATTATCAAACGTCTTTATTTCTTTTGTTTGTTAGTTAAAAAAAAGCACCACATTTTTTCTCATTTCAAAAGCAAAGCAATAAAATATAAAACAATAAATAAAAGTATAGTAATAATAGAATACAATAAATAAACAACTGTTTGTAATTATTGTGTTTGTAAATGTCACTGCCAATGATGCTTTTTCATAAACTACAAAGTCCAGGATTCATGGTGTCTGTTACTTCCTGGTTGTGGTCACATGATTCATTGTTTTCACCTGGTTCCTAATTAGTTTTGAGTGTTAGTTTTCTTCCTCAGTCATTGCTGGACTTTGTCTGTGTTCTCCATGGTCCACATATGTTTTGTGAGTTTAAGCTTCTGTTTCTGTATTAAATGTTGCGTTTTCTCATTACTACGGACTCTGGCTTCCCTGCTTTGCACCGACTGTAGCACTAAAACAAGATGGCTGTATCAGGAGACTTTACAGTAAGTCACCGTAATAACTGATCTAAATGGATCAAAGGACAATGACATCACAAACACCAAATGTTGTCCAAGTTCTCAAAGACCGTTTCATATCTGCCTCCATATTAATCTGACTACTTTTGTCGTTCTCCCACCTTCTCATAACATCACCTGTTGTTCTTGTTTTTTTCATGGTGTTAATGTTTTATTTTCGTATACATGATTTGTGTCCACTCTCCATCTCTCCATCTTCCAGTATTGCTCTTCTGAATCTATTCCAACAGATATTGATGTTTTGTGAGTGCGTAAGGATCCGTAACGGTCCAGGCTTGAGAGGCTGCGTGAGCTTCAGTGTCGATTAAGCCAAGGATTCTCTCTCTCACTCTCTCTCTCTCTTACTCCAGCTTTTCTTCTTGTTTTTCTGGCTTCTCTGCCTCTGGCTTCCCTGAGGGGGATGAAGTCAGCGTGAGTGTGTCAGTCGTGAAATGAGGCTTCCACAGAAAGGGATTCCCTCCCGATACTGTGATTCCCAAAGCCCAAAAAACTCTTCTGTGATGCACGTTTAAGTCACATTCATCTTATGAACTACTTCATCCATTTCTGGGGCACAGTGAACCTCAACTCAACCTATCATATTCCTGCTGTTTTGACGTTAACATGGAAATGAAGCCAACAGCTATTTTGATCATAATTTGAAGATAATTGTAGAAGTCAGAATCCTAACAATTACTATATAGTATATTGCTTTAATTATGCTTAACTGAGTTTTGGAGCTACATAATAAAATAAAATAATTGAAATATTTATTTCTAAGTTTTGATGTTCTACAGCATTTGTATTGTGATTTATTAATAAAAATGTTTAAAACAATAAAATACTAATGAAAATTCAACTGTCCCGTCTGGCACTAAAGCCCTAAAAATCTGAATTAGTCCCATTGTTTAATTATCTTTTTTATGCTTTCAATTATTTTTGTGCCATTCTTTTTAAATCCCATGCTCTTTAGCTCATCTCTCTTTCTCTCTCTATCTTCATTTATTTAAAGGTCATAACAAATATCATGTTAAAGCGCATATTCCCAGTCGTCCATTCAGAATAAATTACACCCAGTGTTATAAATGTATTGGTCTAATATTTTATTATCTGACTCTTTTGTGTGATTGTTGTTGCAATTGACGCTTCACAATGTACAATTGAATTTATAAACATCCGTTTTTCATAATTTGACATTTCAGATTGTACATTTTTGAATGATTTGATATCACTTGAACCTGAAAAAAAAACACCACAGTTTCAGGTAAAGAGTCAGTAAACAGGCATTAAATGAACAGTAGAATAAAAGCAGTATAAACCTCTTCATCCACTGCTTTTTATCGGCTAGAAAGAACAGCTATTTATTTTATTCTAAAAAAATACTCTAAAAATCTGTCAATAGTAGTCTGTTTTCTGGAATTGGAAAATTCTAAGCAAAATCTAAACATCGCCCTCATTTACAGATAATAATTTTTGTGAACAATACAACATCAAAAAAGAATTGCGATTTCATGAGAAAAGTAAACATTTTACCGGAAAACAGTTCCAAAAAAAGATCCCTTCCTTGTGTCAGGCTTCATAACACACAACATTCATCTCCTCACAGTCTTCATTACCGGAACCTTCTGTTCGATTCTAACTGGTGCATGTGGCCGAGACACCATAAGAACTGTCCTCCAAAAACTCATCTTCACTCAGGCTTATATGAAGACAAGTCTCATTCAGGGCGGAAGAGAACGGAATGGTTGGCGGGGTGGGAGAACGTGGAGTCACGCCATCTAGTGGTGGATGGTCCTCAGGCAGGCTGCTGCACGTGCTGGACGTAGAGTTGAAAGCCGAGCTCTGGTCATCAGACGGCTCGTCTCTGGATCGAGGAGATCGGACGGATTTGTCATCCGAGCGCACGCCAGAATCCTCGCTGACCGAACAGGACGCACTAATTCCGGTGTGGGAATAGAAATCTCCCGGTGAAATGGAGCAAAGAGTGATGTCGGGAAAAGAGGAGCTACCACTGCCGTTTGCCAGCACGTTCCCTTGAAGAGGCTCTCCATCAGTAGAAGGTTTGGACTCTGCGTCTACTTCTGAAGAGAGCGTCCGCTTTGACCTTTTGCGATGCAGAGGCTGTGGAGGAGGGTCCAACTTAGGGATGATTTGCTTGAACCTGTTGACGAAAAGCACATTTTTGCATGACGAATCAGTTGGGAAAAATCGATTCTGGGATGAAAACAGCATGAAGAGAACAAAGATCATGTGTTGTTTCGACACACACTTTTTGGTGAATTGATGTGTGCAATTCCACTCCCTGACACAAGATGGCTCCGAACTATTTTTAAAACAAGCTTTTCAATAACCTCCTCATTGAGGCTTTGTAGTATTTCTGTAGTCCGATGCAAAATGAAATGTGTCCGTTTCACTGAAATGTGATATAGATTGAAAATAATTTAGTAAATAAGTAAAAAAAAAAACACTATTTCCCAATGCTTTGTAACAAGCGAGTGTCCAACGCAAACATGCGATTTACTCGATTCAGCCAGTGAAAAAACTACAAAAATTCTCTCCGGAAAACTCAAGCATTATGTCCTTGCACACAGCAGTTCATAAATGCACATCATTTAAATCATTTTTAGCATTCAGACAAGTGAGCAAACCCTCCTCCATCTTTGTGACAAGCAAGTGTCCCAAGCATAAATGTGTCCAGTGCCACCTAGTGTCAGGGAGTAGATGTACTTGCTTCATCGATAGTGAAAAGACAGGAGTGTGTCAGGAAACACATACGGTGCTTGTGCTGGGGTGAACAAGTCTTGAACAAGGATGTCGATCATTTTAATAAGCTTACCTTAACACAATTACCACCTACAGAAACACAACGGCTTATTACAGTGAGCATTATTATTAAGAGAAAAGTCACTTCGAAACACCACGGCATTTGATACATCTACCCCACTTTCCTGCATTTCTTGAAAAGTGAATTTGAATATAATCTGAAAATAATATTTTATGTGGTGGGGGTCTTTTTGTCTAGTCAGGACACCGTTTGAGCGGGAAGGAAATCACAGCCAGGTTATGGGTTTGTGTAGTGCTCGGTCATCACAAGAAGCTCTTTAGACAATTCTTTAAAGCACGACTTCCTTTTGGTGTGTGTGTGTGTGTGTGTGTGTGTGTGGCATGCACTTATCTCTGTCCCACAGTTCCCCTGCTGGGTGAATTAAGTAGAGAAGAGGGGAGGTGGGGTGGGGGGGCAGGAGAGAGAGAATGGGAGAGAGAGCTGCAGGTTCTTGTATTGATGGCTCTACTAAAAATAACTGCAATGCAGTCAGTCAGCACAGAATGGGGAAAGCACAACATAAGTCCCTTTACTTTTCTTCTTTACATAAAACCAGCAAACACAGAGCCCACTGAGAGTAGACGTTGAAAATAATCATGGGGACGATTGGCTTGGGCGTGTTGCTATGCTTATGCTTAGGCTCTGATTTGTGATTGGCTGCTTTCAGGACTCAAGACAGACGGCCTCGGGAATCATTGCATTCGTCTGGATGTGACTGATCTTTCTTATCAGTAAGTTTATGGCCCCACATCAGCTCCGTCAAAATCAGTATTCTGAGAATCGTGTGGGTGAAAATCCATCACAAAAAAAAGTTCAAGCCTGCTGATAATGTCGGCTTTCATTTACCGGCGTTCTCCTTTTCCATTTTCTCGTTATCTCTCTTCGCCAATTATTATGGGATCACAACAGAGACCCCGTCACGCCCTTCATCTCGGGGTCTTCCTCGGAGTCCCTCATCTCAGTTTTATTAAACATTACGCATGGGTGGACGATCGGAGGCTGAGGGATCTTCTCACAGAAGGTAAAAGCTGACACACACATCATTCATCATCCATTCAGCAGGGTGATTGAACTCATAAAACAGTTCCAGTTATACTCACTCAAGAAGGGACGGTAGGAGAAGAGAGCAGAGGAGAAGAGAGGACTCACTGTAATCAGCCATTATTAAAGATGTGAGGTCAGATAAGGGCACGGTGGAGATGGATTTAGAGCATCACAGACAGTTAAAGACGAGGGTGAGGTGATTAGAGAGGAAAAGGAAGCTGCGTTACAGGAGGAAGTGGATAATCAGAAGAGGAGCCTCCTCACATGTGCACCTGAGCAGAGAAAAACACATATAAGTCTCTCTCTCTCTCTCTCTCTCACTCTCTCTCTCTCTCTCTCTCTCTCTCTCTCTCTCTCAAATCTGAGCCTTTTCTCTATCAATTTTCTTGATCAAATCTGAGCTTTTTCTGTATCAATTTTCTTGATCAAAATCCTTGGAAGCTTGTTCGGGCAAAGTATGAAACAGTAATAAGCGCAGTTATTGTTATAATATTCTTATATTACTTTTATCTATAGCACAACCCCCTATAGATTTGCTTGATTTCAGCTTTTTTTCTATAAATTTTGCAGCACAATTCAAACTCTTTCTTTACATGTGAGTTGGCTGGTTCTTTTTGTCTAAAATTGCAGTTCAAGGAGCTTTATCTTGCATATTAAAAGAAATGCGTGAACGTTTCACACCCCCAGTCATTCTATGGAATGATATTATAAGTAGCTAAAACAAAAGACAATATCTCTATTAGTATCTCACCACCTATTTGACTAATCGAATACGTTAACACAAATATTTTTACATACATATATGAAGTTCAATAGTTACTGTTCCCATACAGCACTGCATAATGTCACTTGGTGTCTTTTTTTTTAGCTGAATATATGGAATGATCAGATCGCAGAAACAGAACTGAAAAAGTCAAACATCCACAGTTGGATTAACCACTAAAAATAAAAAATTCAATGTTTTGTTAATTTTGTTAGCAGTGTTGGGGGTGAAGTGATTTCTAGTGATATTGCAAACACCATTGTGTTTTTCTGATCACAGTTCTGATCAGATTTGATGAGATAGTCCGATCTGATTTGTCTTTAGGGCGCACAGGTACTAAAGCACGGTTTGTTTGATAGTGTGAGTGCTCCTATTCGTGCCCGGGCGTGGTTCGTTTGGAAGAGCAGATTTTAAATTTAGCTATTTTTCCACAAAGAATTTGGGCTGATTTCAGAAAAATGACTTCCTCGAAAAAACGTCATAAAGTATATTATAAATCAATAAAAAGTCCACAAAAGATTTGTTTCATGTAGTTCAATTCCTTAAACTAGTCGCTACTAAATGTATAGCTCTGGCACACACACACACACACACACACACACACACACACACACACACACACACACACACTGGCCTGTGATTAGTCTCAGTTGTACTAATCAAGCACAGAATGGGGATTGTGGAAGATCAATACTTCAGCAGAAAGACTAATCCCTGACATTAAAACCCCTTGATACATTCATTACATTAAAACAAACAGCCTTTCACATCCAGACAAACAAACCACCAGGGCGGCGTCATGTCGGCCCGGAGCCCCTGATAACGGTCTGTGGTGTGTTGATCCACAGAGCTTAATTCATCCTACGTCAGGGGAGACCGTTTCTGGACAGGCCTTTTCTCTCCGAGGAACAGAGGGATAAAGCGGCCAGATACCAACAGAAACGTGCAGAGGGCTTCAAAGAAGAAATGACAGACACAGTGGGGATGAACAGACATCAGAAGAAGAGTTTCACTGATTTGACTAGCATACTTGGATACAAAAAAATCAAAGGAATGATGAGAAAGTCTATTAACCACATCAAGGCAATACGTTCAAATGTTTTAGGACTATTAATATTAATCGATGGTTCTTAATATATTGTTATTTGTTTAATATTTATATATATAAATCAACCAAAATCAACCAATTATATATTTAATATGTAATATTAATGTTGATTTTGTGTAATGGTCAATTACAATAAATTACATTTTTTGAACAATCAAATTTTGAATTGAACTATTAAAAANACATTTCTCATAATTTAGATGAATTAAAATTCATGAGCTCATACAGAAATCTCAACTTTTGAGCGTCTGACTTTGACATGACATGAAACAAAACCGTTCCTGAGCTCAAGGCTGCGGAAGCAATAAGTGGAAGTAAATCAAAGTTATGCTAATGTAAAAATGTAAAAAAAAAAAGCACTCCAGAAAGCATTTCTTTTTTCATGGTTCCCGAAGTGATTCTCTCATCGTCTTCCTCAGATCAGCACGGTCTGTCTGTTTCCTCCGCCAATGAATTGCTCTAATAAAGTGTGAAATACGTAATACATTCCACTTGCCAGAGACATAGAAACCGAGCAGCACATTATTAAACCGGAGACTAGCGGCGGGAAGTATTACTGACAGTGGTTTTCCGTTATTATTCATGGAGACCAGCCAGGCAGAAGAAAAGCCTGCTCTCGTCAATCTAACACACTCTCATTAGATTTGTTTACTTCCCGCATCCGATCTCCACAGTCGTGCAGTGTTTCCAGGAGGAGGAAACGGGGGGCGAGCAAAGCGGAGGTGTAAAAGCGGAGACGAGCAGTTAAAGTCCATCAAAAACCCAAAAGAGCCGTGATGCTCCAGAACCAAGCAGAAGGTCTGAGCTCCTCAAGCTTCGTAGGCTTCACTGGTGTTTTAGGGTTTTATTTCAGACTTGTACACACTTATGCACAGTGCGATTATTTTTTCCAGATGTTGCAGCTCGGATTTCACATCTAACCAATGTTTTGTTTAAATTACAGATGGGGAAGGAGAAACCCGACGGATGGAGAGGAAAGGAAACTTTCAACACGGACGGAAAACTCTGGGCGCTTCTGAAGCTTGACTTCAGATTGGACGCGATGCGCTTTTTAAACGTTATCATCAGGTTTGCTGATCATTTCGTCTGGGTTTTCAGAGCTGTAGACACTTTTCAAAGCGTGAGAAGAGTTTTCAGAATGTGGTTAGGTAGAGTTATGTAACTTTTACATGTTGCTTAATTTGATAAATTAGCATTTATGCTTTTATTTGATATTAGACAATGCTTTTATTTGAAGCAGCAGAGAACAAATTAAAGTCAAGCCATCTGAAATCGAACCAACGAACTGTGTTGAGAACTCCAGCTCTGAGCGGCAGAAAATGTAGAAAAAATGCATTATGTATTTTTCCCAATACAATTTATATATATATATATAAACCNCTTGTGTAAAACTATACACCTGTAGACATATTGTTTTACCTCTCATCGAGTAGCGCCGAATTCCGAGTCTCTAGCTTAGCAACTTCCAAATCTGCTGTGTCCAATCCCGTTTGGCTCTCCAAGCATTCCGCCTTCCCATTGGCTGCGATGGAGCCGGCCCCATGCAGGTTGAGCAGATTGAGGTAGGATTCGGCGTAGGAGGCGATGGGAAGGTTCGGTGTCTGTCCTGCTGGAGTGGAAGTAACAGGCTGGTCGGAGCTCGGCGTGTAGAGGTTCTTCAGGTTGAGCGAGAGGGAACGGGTGGGCACGGCGCTCCACGTGAAGTCGCCTTCTGAAAAAAAAAAAAGATCACCTCAAGGTTAAACTAACACCATCATCCACCAACTTGAGGAACATTTCCACAAGCCAGCACAGAGCAATCCTCTCAGACCTCAACTTATGCAAACACGCACTCGCTTAAGGAGATAAAAAATGACAGGATGTGATGTCGGCACAGAGCCCAGCACTAATGAATCAAACTCCATAAAGTCCACCACTAAACTCTGAAACACATTAGCGAACGTGAACTAAACATCTCGGTCACGCATGGAGCAGCAGATGTATTATGGATGGAGACTCAGTCAAAGTAAATACTTAAAATACCTAAAAATTGCAACATTTGTACAGTATATTAAACATGTCTCAATGATCAGGTTTGAGAATATAGAGTAAATATATTTTATCTTTATAAAGTATATATTTCTAAATGCGTATACTATCTATCTATCTATCTATCCATCCATCTATCTATCCATCTAGCCATCCATCCATCCATTATAATCTTTATAAATATATATTTCTAAATATAGTATCCATCCATCCATCCATCCATCCATCCATCCATCCATCCATCCATCCAACATACAGAGGCAGGGGAACAAGTGCACACCTGGGAAATGGAGTTTGAAAATCACTGGAATCATTTCAAGCATTATATTGAACTTTTTGGTGTATTATGAGAATGTTATTTTTAGTTTTAGTTATTTATTAGTCATTTTGTAGATGTTAAGTATAAGTTATTTAGCATTATTGCGTATTTTGAGTTTTGAAGTACTTGAAGACATCACTTCAACTACACTAGTTGTTCACACAGCAATGGTGGATTAAAGGAGTTACACGCAGGTTACACACTTACTCCGTGTGTCTCCACTGGCTTGTATTTCCAGTTGGCTGAGGTGTTTCACCAGCAGGGCTGAATGCTGCAGCAAGTCTCGGTTCTGCAGAAGCAGCTGGTGCGTCCTGGCCTGAGCTTCCATACGCGCCGTGGTCTCTGCTGCCAGCTGGTCCTTCAGGAGCTGCACCTACAGCAAGGAGAACCACAACACTTCCTGAAAGCCTTCCTAGAGCTGGAGATGGTTGATTAGGATGTGCACACAATGGTTAGGAAGTGAGAAAGATCTCAATGTTACCACCAGAAAAATGGGTCTTGTGTGGATCAGTGACTATAGAAAAATCCGTTTCAAGAACATCGTTATTGTAAAATTGATTTTAGTTACTTCTAATTAATATTCACAATCAGAATTAGCAAAATTGAAATTATCATCTGAATTATACACTTTCGATTAGCTTCAATGTCTGCACAAAATACCTGCACGTTTTAAAAATAAATAATTTTGAAAAAAATATTTAAAATATATTCCTTTTACTTATTAGTACCTTTTAGCGCATTAGAATGAAAGTAATACTTAGGTGACCGAGTGTATACACAAAAAAACATTTCTGGTACAAATACGTATATTAAACTTATAACACTTGTGCAAAGGCAAAAAAATAAAAAAAATACTCGCACAGGTTGATGAATCACTCATTTCAAGTTACCGTGTCTAATTTCAATGAAGAGCAAGATTCTGCTTTGTGTCTTGAATTACGTATAAATCACGTCACAAGTGATGAAGGTTTAATGTTTTGCAAGGTGTTTTAGTGCCACCTAGTGTTCAAAAATAGCAACTGCGGGTGGAAAAAGCGTCTTGCCTGTGCTACAGCCACTTGAGTCTGTTGCTGCTGCTGCATCAGCTGCTGCTGGAGTAACTGTAAGTGATGCTGCGCGGCCAGAGGAGTCTGTGTGGGTGAGCAAGGACTGCTGGAAGACAGCGTGTAGAGAGAGACTCCCTCCAGCTCCTGGAGAGAAAGAGATGAAGTGAGTGTCCTGAAAGCTTCTCAAGGTTCCTCGTCTGAGTGGATGTTGAGTTTCGGGTTTTTATTAGGTGAGCACTTTAATACTGAG
>SOMO01000289.1:101174-113650 GCA_028128575.1 Paedocypris carbunculus | reverse complement strand
CTTCAAAAAGGCAAACTATTCAGTCAGATAGTTGTTTGTTGTGAAGAAAATACTATTACATTTTTAAGCACGTCACTAAGAATTCAAGAACTTTTAAGACCTTAAAAACACACAATTGAAACTCAAGCCTTTTCAAAGATCTTATCTGTATTCATTTATATTAAAAGTCACGCATTTTAGCAGACACAAAGAACACCAGCTTTTTCCTGAAAATCACACCTGCAAACCTGCCGTTGCGTCTGTAGTAAATAATAATAATAATAATAATGAGTATTTGTAGGGCGCTTTTCAAAGTAGCCTCTGGGAAGAAAAAGCTTCTTATTTATACCTACTTAGTATTAAATGTGGCAGAGTCCTAATCTACAAACCAAAAAATGTGATTTGATAACAGTGTTTCTTAGCACTTGTTTCTTACCAACGGCTCCTACACAAGCCATTAGAATGTGAAGTAAGTTTGCGTCCATGTTTGTGAGGCACGTGTAGACGGAGACGGATTCTTCGACCTTAACGGGGAGAACACGGCTCCATCCACGAGGACGTCACGCGGACTTTACAAAACATTCGCCTCGGAAACACGTTTCCTGTGCGGTTTACAACGCTCTTGTAACAGTGAGGCGGTTGGGTCGTCTGCTAATTCCTACATGAACCCGGGGCAGATCTTGAAGGATCTCCGGGTGTTGTGTAACACTTAATTGAATAGGGGCATAAAGAATGCATAAACAGAGATATGGTGCACATTATTAACTCGCTTTCTGCTCTGTGCATGCAGCATCTGGAATTCATTTATCGCACAAATTTGTCTGTGTGTGTGTGTGTGTGCGTGCGAGAGCGAAAGATCAGGAAGAGAGAATGTGACAGAGACAAAGAAGGAGAGAGAGAGAGAGGAGAGAAATCGAGGGAAAAGATAGAGAGGGAGGGAGAGAATGGGAATGAATTGAAGAGAGCAAGAGAGAGGGACAAAAAGGGAGAGAGATATATGTAGAGAGAAAAGTGACTGGGAGAATAACAAAGAGTGAAGCAGAGGGGTTATAAATAGAGACAAAGAAGGAGAGAGAGAGACAGAGAGAGAGAGAGAGAGAGAGAGAGAGAGAGAGAGAGAGAGAGAGAGAGAGAGAGAGAGAGAGAGACAGAGAGAGAAAGAGAGAGAGAAAAGATTGGAGAGAGATGGGAAGGAGAAAGAAATGATGAGAAAGAAAAAGAGTGGAAGTGTGTATGAGAGAGGAATGAAATAAAAGAATGAAATAGAAAGAGGGTGAGTGAAAGAGTAAGAAAAGGATAGAAAGAGAGAAAAGAGAAAAGGAGCGAGAAATCAAGAGAAGATGAAGTAAAGGGAAGAGAAGGGAAGAGTGGAAACGGGGATTATAATTAGAGACGGAGAAGGAGAGAAAGAGAGCGAGTACTGTATAGATACGGAGATAGAGGGATAAATGGAGGGAGAGAGACAGAGGAGAAAGAGTGAAGATGGAGAAACAAAGGGGGTAGAAAGAGATGGAAAAAGGAGGAGGAGGTAGATAGAGATAGAGGACGCAAGGCACAAAAGAAGAGAGAGAAACAGATGTAGAGACACACTGAGATGCAGAAAAGAAAAAAAGAAAAAGTTGGAATTTGTTTAATGTAAATGAATATCTCTCCTAATGTTTATACTGTGACAGAGAAACAACCATCCATCCTGACGGAGGTTTATCCTCCTCTGGCAGTTTGCAGGACGGATTCGGAATGAATCGTCTGTTCTGTGGAGCTTAGAAAGAGCCTGATAATATTAAGGTGAAAACCAATCGTTTATCAAAAGTCAAACTATAATAATGAGGCTCAAAAACTTCTCACACATAAACAAAGAAACTGAAGAAAAAAAGTTCAAATTCTTTGCAAAAAAACAGGGACTACTTTACATTATGCAACACATAGAAATACTGTATGGCATATAAGGTGTGTGTGTGTGGGTGAGGGTGTTTCAAACTCATTTTTGTCTACACATCTAGGCAAATGGGAAATAAAAAAAATGCTATGACAATTATCTTCATAAGAAAGTTTTTTCTAAGTTTTATAAAATGATTACACTTTAAAATGGATTTGTATAGCAAGTCAAAACAATGTGTTTACAATCACTACCAAATCTTTAAAATGAGTACAACTGAATTACACATCCGAATAACAAGAACATAACAAAAAAAGTTTCGAAAGTGCCAATCAAAGGCAAAAACTAGTCATTTTTGAGTAAAACATAACCATATTTACACACTTATCGACTAAAGAAGATATCCCAGTGTCTAATCAGAAAACCTGCTCATTCAAAATGCATCACGCCCTCAAAGCCGTGGTAGGTGAAGGGCTCTGGTGTGGAGCTGCACATGCTCTTCTCCAGACAAGCCATTTTGTTGTACTCACAGTCGTTCTCGGAGCCTGGGGTGAAATACACTCCGTCAGGCGATTTGATGGACGGATCTTCATCAAAGTAATTGTGAGGCCTGATGAGGACGCCACCGCCATTGCCCACAGTGACTGTGTTGGGGATGTCTTCAGCGTGCGGGATGTGCAGGAAACCAGCCGTCACCCAGGCTACCAAGTCCTGAAATATGTTCCGTTGTGTGTGTGTGTGTGAGAGAGAGAGAGAGAGAGAGAGAGAGAGAGAGAGAGAGAGAGAGAGAGCGAGTTAATCAGTTTTTGTTTAAAAGCACATACTGTAAAGTACTGGTGTCCCTCGTTATATCATGGTTTACAGTGATTGGCCGTAGACCACCATAGCAGTGTACAATCAATTATATCAGTATTCTTTTAAAATACGTCAATATTACTTTTGCTGACACCAATATTATTGAATTACTGTTTTATTTTTACAGATGATATTTATGCTGTTATAATATAATTATTTACTTTTTTTTTTAACAGATAAGTGTCCACTCTACTCGTTTGCGCATCGCTCATCATTACCTCGTTCTCGATGTTCTCGTCATCTTCAATGTATTTGCTGAAGTTAACAAAAGATGACTGCATGTAGTTCTGGCTGTATAGGCTTCCACTTGTTTGCTCTTCATCTTTGTGCTTGGTTATGGCAACTTTGTATCTAAAAAAAAGAAGAAGTGAGAAGAAAGTAGAAGAATTTAGAAGATGACAAACCGTGAGAAAACAAGAACACAACAGTGGTAGACTGACCTGGCCCAGGACATGGAGTTCTCCTCTGGCACACTTTCAGGAATATGATCTCCAGCAAAGCTTAGAACCTGGAGTCTGTAGGAGCGATTGTGACCCCAGCGGTTGGTCCGGTTGCTGGCTATGTGAAGATACCGTGGGGTTTTGGTGTTATGCTTCATGGCGGCTTCTTTCTCCGTCTTGATTTGATGCTCAACAAGCTGAGGGATTTGTGCCGTGTGTCCTGTCATCCATGGCAATTCCACCTCCTTGAAAACCATATCTTTAGTCTGGAACAGGTTCTTCACACCTACAAGCATGGAGACAACAAGTAAGCACGGATAAATCGCACACATAAGCAGCATCGGCTCACCTAAGATGTCCAAGTCGACTTTGAAGTTGATGAAATGAGTGTGGATATTCCCAAGGACGTTTGGTGCAACCTGGTGCCCGTACTTCTCGTTTCCATCAACTGTGTAGGAGGATGAGATGTAGCCAGTGGCATGAACCCTGGCCTCCACGGAACCGCTTTGGTAGAAGATGAAGTCCCATATGTAATCGTAGTTTCCTATGGCGGTGATGGTGCGGAAAACCAGTGCGCTGTTCGCCATCCCACCGTAACCGTTATGGAAGAAATCTGAGAAGTGTCGTCTCAGTGGTCGCCCGATGTCATGCTCAAACACACAAATGGAGTTTCTGAATCTCTGCGTGACGTTGGTGTCAATATAACGGTAGGTGTCCACGTATGTGGCCAGGTGTGGGCAGTCCACCCCGCGCACCAGCTCGTGAGCGAAGCGGCCGATTCCGATGCTGGAGTCGAGGAATTTCGTCAGCATCATCCCAGGCGTGATGGACCCATACACGGACATGGCTTCTTGCACGCTTAACTCATACACTATTCTCTCTCCTCTAAAACGGACGTCAAACACCTTCATTCCGGTCAGAGAGCTCATGCCGAACGCAAAGCTCCAGTCCAGGTACACGACGTGGTTGTTCTTGACGCTGAAGCGTTTACCTTGGAGATAATACTGGTGAGGTCCTAAACCAGAAGGCTTCTCCCTCGGCTTCAGAGAAGCAAAGTTTGGAGTGTCCCTGTAGACTATCTTTTTCAGCTTGTTTTCGTCGTAGACTTTTAAAAAGTGCTCGACGCTGTCGTAGTACTGGCCGTTATACAGCAGCCGGTCAATGGTCCAGTTTGAGGTGTTGCTGCTCTGGTGGTTGACCAGCATCTCGAAGCCCACGGGATGGATGTACATGCCACTGTAGTCGCGGAAAAACGACACCCAGGTCTTGCGGTCGCCGGCGCTGAGTCCTCTGGGCATCGCCTCAAACGGCAGCAGTTCGTTTTTTTTGGGGACGTAACCAAAACTTTCCCTCAGAGGCTTTTTGAGCCGGAGGAAAACTCCATCCAGGAGCATGAAGAGCTGCGCGTACTCTCCGATCATGACCGGGCGGGCGGTGAAAGGCAGCGTCGGGGTGTTGTACTTCTCCCGGGTGACATCCCGATGGCGCAGGGGTCCAGGTAACGGTCCGACCACGTACTCCTTCAGGCAGCCGAGCGCTCCGTGGAACACCACCACCGAGGCTTCGCGCGGAGGCTTCTGCCCGCCGGAGTCCAGGTAGCTCAGCACGGCAGCCTTTTTCGGCAGCAGGAGGTCAATGAGGAAGATGAAGTTCTCGGAGGGCTTGGCCAGGAGCGAGTGGGAGATGCTCAGCTCTTTCTGGGACCACATGTAGTCGCGGACGGAGTTGTACTCCTCCGCGCTGAGGTCCGCGAAGACGAGACTTTTGTCAGAGTGCTTGACTTTCAGCGCGTCCTGAGGCTTTGACAGACACGCTGGAACCTTGTTCGCGGTCAGACACAATAACACGATGTTGCATATGAGTGAAGTCAGACCCAGAAGAAGCAGCGCGTACTGCAGCAACGAATTCATGGTGGCGTGGGCGACCTCAGCTCTGTGGTTGGAGCTCGAGTCTTGGGGCATGATAAGTGGGACTGGGGGTTATATACTGTACTGTACTTTAAGAGATGTCTAGTAAACGTTCTAACCACTCCCACCCGGGCAGGGGCACACACGACCCCAAATTAACAAACTCATGTTTTAAGGTCGGAACAAATTACATTGGAAATCACGGTGGAAACTCTTTTTAGAAGGATGAACACACTACAAAAGCGGTCTAATACTGGCGCAATCTATAAATGGAATGGTTTTAATGATTAAAAATGGAGAAAATCAAAACGATTAAAAAACTTTGTAAATTAAGATTAATGAAACAGCGACCCCTAGAGGACAGCAGTGTCAATGTCATGTTAGAAGTCTCAAAAATATATTTTTGATGAGTGATTAGTTATCGATACGAAACAAACGAACGAAAAAAAAAATACAAATATACTATTCGCATAGCGAAATAGTACACACACATAGGAAAAACGCCACCATTGTCGCTTTGAATTATTTTTAGTAACAAAGCAGCAAGTACATAGCAGCCAATTTGACGAGATACAAGAGGAAGCTACACTTTACCAAATACAATAAACACTCGAATATTAAATACTGTGATTTCGAAGGGAGAAAGCCATAAAAAGAAAACGACTGAGCAATAACGTATTACAAGGGGTATTTACAGAGTAACCTCCATTTATTAATTTATCAAATTATTAATTATCTATTAAATCGCCTTCTTATTGAAAGAGGACGTCTCGACGTTACAACGCACGACATTCCCTTCATTCCCAAGGCTTCAAACTCTGTGACGTCACGCGCTTTCCTGTCAGCTGATGGGGTGGGCGTGTTTAGATGTTAGCTGATGTAAACATACAGGATCATTTTGATCATATATCTAGAGGCCAGCACCGAGTGAATCATCGACGCTTTCCTTCTTTCACCTATGCAACGCTCGGATTAACGTCCCCACCATGGACTTCTATATTAATCTCAAGGTGAATTTCCGAGGAAACACGAAGAGTTTCTTGTTGTCTGGCTCGGAGACGAAGAGTTGGGAATCTATGGAGGCCATGGTAAGCGGAGGAAGATGATGTCGGCGTGATTATTCACCTTGAGTCTTTTCCGACGGATGTGTGTGTGTGTGTGTGTGTGTGTGTGTGTGTGTGTGTGTAGATCGCTAGACATCGTGATGTGTGTCAGATCTGATCACGTCGCACTAGCTCATCGTGATGACTTAGAAAGCGTTGCCATTGCGACCAGCTTAAGCGCCATGTTCACATTTACTCTTTCTAAACAGGTTCTAAACACACCCGTCATGTGTCGACCTTCAACTCGGAGGACAATTCATATTTGTGACGTCTTATGGCATTTTACCATACCGTGTCTGGAACACTCCTGAGCTCCCTCACTAGGCGACACAAATATAAAACGCATATAGAACATAAACACACGGTTTGCTATAGACCTAAACGGTTCACGTCTTTTTGCCCTATCACGACATTTTACGTGATATATAGACGCGAATAACGTGAAACAAGCCGTTTTTGAGAGACTTTGAATGGACTTCTCTGTGTTGTTCCGTTTCCTAGGTGAAGAGATCGTTCGGTCTGTGTAGCTTACAGTTGACATATTACGATGAGGAGAACGAAGAGGTGAGGTCGAATGAATGATTATTTGATATTTTTTCTTTTCGTTATTTTCAACTACTAACTCAGTCATGCACTTTTCATTAACTAGGTTTCAGTCAACAGTCAGCGTAAGTGTGTCATTTACTATCCATTATTCCAAAAAAATTGTTAAATGTAATTTCTGAATCAACTGTTGCTTTTTTCTTTCTCAGTGGAATATGAAGAAGCCTTGAAGGTATTGAATTCATAATTTTGCTCATTTAAAGAGAACAACTGCTGTAATGAGGTCTGCATTTGTAGAGCGCTGCTCGGCAGGGAAACAGACTGCAGATGAACGTTTATGAGATGAGGAGCAATGCCACCAGAGTGCCCGGACCAGGTCCACCTCAGGGGTCTGGGGTGGGCTTGGCCCAGGTGAAAACAGGGACTGTTGGAGAACCAAAGAAGGGATTCAGGCCTCCTCAGCACTGTCCAACATTGGCACAAGTGGTGAGTCGCAGAGTTCAGGCGGCCGTCCCAGAGGAAGGACTGGTGAGATCTTATACATATACTTTGTAGCAGTGATGCCCAACCGGTGGCCCGTGGGCCATATCTGGACCGGGATAGTGTAACATGTGGCCAGCTCTGTTTTTCTCCAATCACGCACTCATTCAGTGATTTTGGTCATTTGGAAGGGGAAGACTGTACGCTGATATTAGAATAATTTTTAATCTGAGACAACCTTCAGATGCTCTGAAGGACATATTTAGAGAAAAATCTCCATCATTGTTTATGCTGAACTGTTTTGTTTAAAAACTGTATGTGAAATTTGTGAAAATGGAAAGAGTCAAAATGACGTTTGTCAACAATCTCTGACGAAGAAAAAATCTTGGGTCACGTTCTCACGTTTCTCAATGTAGCATTGAAAAAAAAATTCAGAAAACAAGCTGGAAAAATTTTAAATAAAAACACATTTAATCTTCATAGTGACCTTTGAAATTCACAGCAAAGTCACAAGTCTGGCCCACCATGAAAGATTGGGCACCACTGCTTTGGACCATCACAATGTTTCCAAGCCAGCATCCATAATTTCCTTGAAGCACATCAGAGTTGTTGCATTTGAAGGTTATCGTAAATGAACTCAAAGGTGGGAAAGCAGAAGACAAGACTCCGCCGGCTTGGTTTACATCTTACATGGAAAAGGTACGCGAACACTTTCAAACCTTTGCTTTAAATGTAACGTCCTTCAAGCAGATGAACACGTCTCGTTCTGAATCCACAGTTTAAGGATCAGGTGGTGCGGGAGGCAGTGGAGAAGATCTGTAGAGAGTTCTCCGGACAGTGCTGCATCCATAAGCCGGTGGGAGCTGAAGCACAAGTTCCGGAAGTTTCCTCCTCCACTTTGCCTGGGGCTCCCAGTTCAGCTCCAGCCTGCAGCAGCTGCCGAGGTCAGACCACGGGTGGAGGATATCAGTGCAGGTCAGAAGGTCCTTCTCACAGCACTTCAGATGTTTCTGAGGCAGCGTGGATTCAGTCGGACCTTAATTCTTTCCTCCATCGCACAGCGTCTGTACTTCCTGCACTCTGTGTGAGCCGTGCAGCTTCTCACATGACCCAAGCCACAACCTTGTGAGGGCCAGAACACCCCTGTCCATCCCTGAACACGGCTCCCCAGCGCCGGATCACAGCAGGTCTGTGGGTCTTCTCCCACTCTCTTGCGTGTTGAATCATCTAAGCATCTTGTGCTCTTGAAGGTTTTACAGAAGGGGTGACCGGAGCTTCCGCAAGGCTGAGAAGCAGCGTCTCAAAGCAGAGAAGCGTCAGCTGAAGGCGGAGGTGAAGGAGATCAGGAAGCAGCTACGCATGGAGAGGAGAGGCCTGCAGTGGAGCGTTCCTGGAGAAGGAAGTTCCTCTCCTGTTCTTCTGCAGCCTAGAGCCACGCAGGCCAACAGTCCCGAGTAAGACTGTTTTCTTTTGAAAATGAGTCTCTTTTTAAATTTTAACCTGCATTGAAAGTACTTTGGAGTTAATAGAACACTAAAGGTTGTAGGTTCAAATCCTACAAAAACAGAGTCACAGGAAAGCCAATATTCAGCGAGTTAGAATTTAATTTACACTTTTTTGGATGATAAATTGCAAAAACAATTATTTTTTTCTTATCAATATTTTCCTTCATAATCTTTTTTTCATATAAGGCGCATTAATTTTTTTTTACGTAAATGGGTTTGACAGTGTTACGTGAGACATACATGAAACCATGGCAAGTCAAAAAGAGACATTAACATTAGACATTTTCTCTGTTTGCCACATTGTCTGTAACAAACAAGTATTAGTAAATTATGTGTCGTCAAAATGTATATTGCAGTTGTCATAACTTAAATGTTAGTTTGGCTTGCCATAGCTCACTTTTCTTCCTCTTGCCAGTGGCTATAATGGTCCGACAATCCAGCAAGCGGCGCTGTTCCTTAGAACCAAAGACGTTTTGACAGATTGTTGAACTAATTATTCCAAATATAGACTCATTTTAAGTTTAGTATTTTTAGTATGAATGTCTTATAGTTTGGAGGATGAGGCAATTAAGATCTTTTCAAGAATGTTTCCCGTTTAGCTTTGAATCACGGATGTAAATGTCATTCCGATTTTTCCCCACAATCACAGTCGTCCTAAACGTCCGTGTCCACTCGCCGTACCAGCGATGACAGCTTTGCTTCTGGATGAAAACCTACCTGATGGGTCACGTCTGCGTCCCGGGACCAAATTCATCAAATACTGGAAGATGAAGAACAGTGGCAGAGTCTGCTGGGACGCCGAGACCAAGGTACGGCTGAAACACAACGCCACACACACACACGTCCTGCTCACGTGACTCTTCTACAGCTGAAGTTCATGTGGGGGAACCTGGCGGTGGGGTCCGGGGAGAGGTGGCGGGAGGTGGCCGTGCCCACGCTTGCGCCGGGTCAGGTGGGCGTGGTCAGCGTGAAACTCTGCGCGCCCACCTTAGAAGGCACCTACACGTCCCACTGGCGTCTGGCGCACCGGGGGGATCAGTTCGGACCACGTGTGTGGTGCAGCATCGTCGTTTGTCCACACGCTCCTGCTGCCATCTGCGCAGACGGGCTTCTGGTGTCGCCCTGCGTCACACCACAGGTTAGTCTGTCACTAGAGCTGATTCATCGGTAAAAGATCGCCATCTCGATTCTGCCTCTTCACGATCTGAATCCAGCATTTATACGATTCTGCTAGAGCTGCACGATTCATCGTTAAAAGATCGCAATCTCGATTCTGCCTCTTCACAATCTGAATCCAGCATTTATACGATTCTGCTAGAGCTGCACGATTAATCGTTAAAAGATCGCAATCACGATTCTGCCTCTTCACGATCTTAAAAGATCACGATTCTTTTCATGATTCTTTCTGGATATTATTCATAAGCAAGATCAAATTTCGTTCATAATATTTAAATGATCGATCGGATCGTCCGCGCGCATTGAGCGAAACTCAGCCGATCGATCATTTAAATATTATGAACGAAATTTGATCTTGCTTATGTAAAACATCCACAAAGAATCGTGAAAAGAATCGTGGTCTTTATTCTAAGCAAAAAAAATCATGATTCTCAATTTATCCAGAATCGTGCAGCTCTATCTGTCACATACACAAAACAGATTCGTCAAAGATCATCGTTCTCTGACCTTTCCAGGGGAAGTCGTCTCGCACTCTGGAGAGAGAAGAGAAACGCAGAGCAGCTTCACAAGACCAACTACTCCTGTCTGTCAACCAGGACTGTGATCAGGAGTTCTACATTCCATCAGTGGATCTCCTTACTGCTCAGGTCTGACCTATCAGCTTTCAGCTCAGACACCAGGAAACACATTTTGATCCGTTCTTCCTCGTGTTTCTGGAAGAACCTGTGGCTCCAGTGCTGCTTTGTGTCTGTGTGTAGGATTTATTGTCGTTTGAATTGCTGGACATCAATATCGTGCAGGAGCTGGAGAGCGTGCCCAACAACACACCTGCAGGTCAGGACAAGCTCAACCCGATTCATTTAAAATCAAATACTGCACAAACAAAATCCTTTTCTCCAAAGATATCACCCCATGCATATCACCGGCCCATGACGGACCTCATCAGGAGAAAGCAACCTTGGGTCTGATCCAAGAGGAAACAGAAGTTCAGGGAGTCTTGGGTGAGCTTTAAAGGCTCCGTTTGAAAGCGCGACTCGTCATTGCTGATGTTTGCGTGGATTGTTCCAGATGTGGTCCAGGGGACGGAGGCTGAGGGAGTCCCCGCACAAGAGAAAGGGGAGGAGAGCATCATTGAGCCCCAGTTTGTGAGCCCATCTGTGATTCGCTCTCTGACCTTTGGTGAAGTGTCAGAACATGGCACGGTTTGTGGAAGATGTCCGACTAAAGGTTAGCGGGAATGCTTCATTTCAGCCCGAATTTCGAATTTGAAGTGTAGTATGTGAATCCATCCTATAGTTGAGCTGCTGGAAATTTAATTTTGACTGAGAATCGAGACTTTATTCAATTAAATCTGCTTCTTCCAATGTCATTTTGGTCACCGTCTCCATTGTCACCATCTCAATCAAAGTTAACTACTTATTTTTTTTATTCCCATTCGTGTCTACTTTTATCTTTCATAAACATTATAAATGGGGGTACATTTTTCCTCAGGGCTGGGTGATTATGCCAAAAATCTAAATCTTGATTATTTGAACATTTTAACACGATTATGATTATGACTTTTTATTTATTGAACAATNTGATTGTTTTATATTTTCTCATTTATATGGAAAATGAGCAGTTAAAATAAAATAACTATTTATAATAAGATAATTAATAATAAGATATATCCTGTGCATTTCTTACATCTTCTGTAAACAAATATTTTAATGAGCAATGTATCGATGTAAACAACAGATGAGCGGAGCAAGGTCACGTGACTCCACATTTGAATGTTTCCTTAAAGTAATCAATATAATTGACCAGGAAAAATTGAACGATAAGTTCTGAATTTCGATTTTTATCAATTGCCCAGGCCTCTGTCCTTATTCAATGTGGTTGGAATTGTGATGAAACAATGTCGAAACAGCCAACAGTGGTAGACTAGCGAGACACACGATGATGCAATTTCTAAAGAAGTTACATCATCTCGTTTTTTCCCCGTGTCATTTAATGACTGTTTATCAATCGGAATCTTTTTTTTCTTCACTACCTAGTCGTGCGTCCTGCCCCTCAAGGTTCAGTGTCTCTGTGTGAAAGGAAAGCAGAGAACATTCCAGAAACTGGCCTCATTTCTGCTCCGACCCCTCTGAAGGTGGACAAGGCTCCTCCGCAGACAGACAGTGCGGAGATGGCGCTCCCTCTGCTAACCATTCCTGCGTTCATCAGCACAGGTTCCTGTTCCACGTGGTGCTTCTTTCAAGCCTTGAAAGTTCCTTTGATGTTCTTACTGATCTGTCTTGTTTAGACGAGGGTCAGGAGTCTGACATCGAGCAGATCCAAGTGGAATCTGTTGACGGGGAGCAAGTGGAGGAGGAAGAGGACGAGTTGCTTAGGAAGGGAGAGCTAAAGGACACTGGAGCGGTTAAGGGAATGCGCAGCAGAACATCATCTGCCTCCTCTGAAGACTACATCATCATCCTTCCCGATTGCTTTGACACCAGCCGTCCACTAGGGGAATCCATGTACAGCTCGGCCCTATCCCAGCCTGGAGACGAGTCCGGAGAGGGGGAAACCGTGGAATCAATGGAGCCCACTGAAGTCAGCAGCCCCGCGGCCGCTACGGTTAGCGC
>SOMO01000289.1:82323-94070 GCA_028128575.1 Paedocypris carbunculus | reverse complement strand
TTACAAGTTATAGTCAACAATTTTTTAAAACAGAATTGCCATTGTAAACCACTTGACCTAAGCTGCATTTCATTACTCTGAACTTATAAGTAAATACATTAGAGTTAAAGAAATATAACAAATGAATGTATAAAATAGTGGAAAGGCATCTTCACCAATGGTCAAACCCAGAAGTGGTCTCAGCATTTTAGTCCTCGTCTCTCATCGCTCGATGAAAAGCGCTTCTCTGACTCGCACCAAATCAAATGAGGAACTTTCACGTGTCTTCCTTTTCCTCTCTCTAGTCATTTACTCAGAAAAAAAACAACCCACAAAAGAACCAGTCGAAATAGGAAACTGCCACACTCAACGTCAGACAAAAAAAAATCCAAATGTTCGGAAACACACGAAACAGAAGTCTTTATTAAACATTACTCTTATCATCCAGGGACCCGACGAAACAAAGAGTTGTGCGTTTGACGGTAGAACAAGCGTTAAAGCAGTACAGAGTTTGCTCCACAGCAGTGAACCGATGGACAGTGGAACTGAACGCAGGATCCAGTGAGCAACAGGAAGAGGCCCGTGATTTTCAGAACAGGTAGAAGTGAAAAGCCCGGAGCTCTGTGCATAGTCGCAGTGAAAGAGTTCACACCCCGTCTGCAGACACACGTGTGGAGAGGAAGCTGGTGTAAACGGCTACTGTAATGATATGCAGACTCGGTGTGAAGTAAAGCCCACCTGATGAAAACGGTCTCCTCGAGGTTTTTCAGAATTGGCAAGAGTTTACAGTACGTTGGGTCTGAGTAAAAAAAAAAACTGTATTCTTTAGAGAGTGAGCAGAGGCGTGAGATTGAGTTAAAGTGATTGTCACACAGAGGCAGTGTTGTTGTTGCTGAAGGATGTTAAAGGGACACTTCAGGCAAAAACCGTCCACTAGGGGTCAGTCAAGATCAGGGCCTTTTAGAACCGTCCAGTCTCACTGACAGAAGTGGTCAAAAGAAGAAATTTAAAGAACCGTCCACTAGGTGTCAGTAAAGAGTGGGAACCTAAAGCAGCGTCTATTAAGCATCAGTCATTTGAGTGTGTTAAAAATCTATCCACTAGGTGTCAGTCAAGAGCGATAATTTAAAGAACCGTACAGTAGGTGTCAGTCAAGAGCAGAACTTTAATGAAGCGTCCGTCAAAAACTGTCCACTAGGTGTCAGTCAAGAGCAGGACTTTAATGAAGCGTCAGTCAATCCTGAATGATAAAAATCTGTCCACTGGGTGTCAGTCATGAGCAAGAATTTAAAGAACCGTCCACTAGGTGTCAGTAAAGGGCAGGAATTAAACAAATATAACGTCCACTAGGGGTCAGTCAAGAGCAAAGGATTTGAAAAATTCCCATATTTTTGCGTGAATTGTCCCTTGACATGACTGTGGCAGAAGAGCAGAGGCAGTGGCGTTGTAAATTACAGAAAATGTGGTGGTGGAAGTATGTCAGCGTGCAACATAAATACATCTACCACTATTTTTTTTTTCTCTTTAGAGATTCCGGTGGACAAAGAAAGGCATGAAACCGCATGACGATTTGTGTGAAATGCTAAATTTTCGGTACATATTCAGTACTCCTGAAATGATTAAAAAAAAACTCTTTAGCTAAAATAGGCTTCATATTTTTATCATTTCTTTTCAGTTTATAATTATCTAATACTGTGGAAAAGGGGGTCTGCACGATTACAAAACGAACAAAAAAAAAAAAAAGTTAAGTAGGAAACAATGTTAAAAGGCTACAGGAGCTTTACAGCCGAGATCTTGTACACATTACATGACTAGGGTAAGCTGCTTGTTGACGTGAGATCCTTCATTTCTCATCTCCAAATCGTTGACCGCCTCACGGGACACGGCTGTGTTTTACTCACACTTTTCACATCTCAAATCAGTTTTTTTTTTTTCAGTGCTCGTGTGCCCTTGTGCATAAAGTGAACAGAACTATCTGCCCCGACCAGGACAGTGGAGTGAGTGAGTAACAGTGGGTCGACCATAACCATGTTCAACTCTAGAGAAAAGTGAGACAAAGAAAAGCAAAAAAAAAAAAAATTGTTTCGCATTCCACCTACAACGAAAATGTCAAATCTCATATTTGTCAATATAGATTTCATATATTCATATATCTTTTTTTGTAAGAAACAAAGAAACAGAATCAAAACTGTAGAGTTCAAAATGTCCCAGACTTCCAGAATCGATGTCCTATGTCCTTTGAGGGATTGAGATTTATAAAATCAAGTCACGAGACGAGAGAAAGTCTCCTCGACCTTAGCGGTTGGTGAGTTGTGAGAAGAGCCAGGAAGACACTGAACGGAGTTGCTTCTGGACACCATCTTCAGCCCATCTCCTCCTACATCTGCGAGCGGCCCGTGTGAATCGCTGGTGGTTGTCATGACGATGTGAGTTTGGAGCAGGCTCAGCCTGTGTGGAACTCAGTTGGTCTTCACGTAATGAAAGCCGGTCAGATTGACTGTTCGGTTTGGGCCCGGTCGCCCCGAATTCAAAGTCTACCCGAATTCTGGTCTCTGGTACTGGTCGACTATGACTTGTGTCTGGTTCCTAACCAGTTGCGTTCTGCATGGAGCCCGGCGGGGAGGTCAAAGTCAAGGGGAATGGGCCGAGGGGCTGCTCTGTGCCGAGCTGGGGGACAAACTGGGGCTGCAGCTTCCTGGTGGAGCTCCTCCTCCTCCGCCTCCTCCCCCCGCCCTCGCCGCGGTCCCTCCCTCCAGACCCTCCGAGTTCTCCAGCATCTCCTGGATGAGAGGAGGCATGGAGCCTGGGATCTCCATCTTCAGCGTTATTACTCGCTCCGCTCCTGCAACCAGACGAGAAAGGAGTCGCACTGGGTTCTCTGGCGATTGTCCCCGAGAGTCTCACCTTTAGCACTGATGCTTCTCAGGTCAGTGATCTTCATCAGCATCTTGGGGAACATGTGCGGTTTGTGGGGTCTCCTCTTCCTCACGTAAATCTTCAGCGCCTCCAGCAGCGGCTCCTGAAGCACGTCCACCTTGTCTGACTGCTCCAGGTCCTGACGGTCTACAACAGAGGTAGAGATTTGATCAGCGACTTCACCATCAACAGCATTACACACTTGCTGGTCACGTTGGTCTAAAAAGGCCCCATTTTAATCTTACGCATAGCATGGCTTCTGAAAGTGAACACGCTTCCTACACTTTGTAACATTAAAACAATTATGAAAGAAGAACGTAGACTCGACTAGAAAAAGAAACATGGTTGATTGAGACATTCCGGTGAAAAACGACAACTCAAAATGTAAAACCGATATGACGAAGATTAAGATACAATTCTCATATAGAGTTGATACAACATTTATACAGTGAAGGATGAGGAGACGAGAAGCTGCTAAAAAAATAAAAATAAAGGATGATAAAAACGAAACATGAATCCAATTGAAAGTCAACAAACAGAAACACAATGTATAAAAAACATTGACAACAAAAAACAAGTAAAAAAAAAAGAAGAAGCTGAGATGAACTTTTAGGAAGAGGAAAGACATTTCTACAAGTGGTGACAAAACATGTTTTAAAAATGTTTTAAAGTCAAACGGGAAACAAAAAAAAAAAAAAAAAAATGTAAATCAATCCTCCTCAATTTGATTTGAAATCCGTTTGTATGTTGGAATTCAGGATCATTGTACAAAAGCCAACAAACGTTCAAAAGCAACATTTTGTGTTTCAGGCGTGAAACATGAAGAGCTGCAGTACCTCCACACAGCAGACAGATGGCGCTAAGAAGCCCCGTCTCCGCATCATCCATCTCCAGGGGAATGAGCTGGTTGGCGAACGCGAACACCAGATCCGTGAGCGGGCCGAAGCCGGCGTTGTGCATCTGCGTGCGGTTCAGAGTCAGACCGTCCGAGAACGTCATGGTGTCCTGATCGGGAGTGTAGCGCGTGCATATTCGCAGGATCTGCGGGACAAGCGCTCAGAGTTACAACGGTTCACACTTACTGCAAATCTGATTTTGTGCTGTACCACATTTATGGGAATAACAGACCACCTGCAAATATATGCACCCCCCTGATTTTTCCAGGCACAAAATAAAAATTTAGTTTTTTACACTTTGAATTCTAAATTAGGTTAATTTTCCCTTTAAAATACTATTTTTTCTTTATTTAACAAACCTAACTTGTGACTTGTATCACTACAATGACGGTTACTTAAAAATAATACAAAATAATCTATTCTAGTGACAAATTTCAAATCGATGCTAAAAACCCATCTCTTTTTCTTGGCATATGACCCAGCATAAAATTTGGTTTTTATTTTTAGTCAATTTTAGTCATTCATTTTAGTCCTTTTCATTTTTTGTGCTTTTAGTCACATATTTATTATTTTTATTGTTACCGTGTTTGGGATTATGTGAATGGTTTTTTTTCATGTAAAGCTCTTGGTAAGTCTGTCTGTTTTAAAAGTGCTTTTATTAATAAAGTTGACTTGACATATGTTTAATCTTATGTCTTGCATAAAGACGATGTATTTTTGTTTATTTGTGATTGCTCCTGACTTGAAATATAGAAAAATGGAGGCTTATATTTACGCACATTTGAAATCGGCGATTATAAGCACCAATTGGAAAACCGCTACTTTTGGAAAAAAAACGGGTGCTTATATTTGTGTAAATACGGTATTTATAGGGAATTATTTTCATGCGTCTGATCTCTTGTAGGAATGGAATCTTCTCACCAGGATATCGAGACAGGCGGCCTTCAGCAGGGTGATCTGATCGGCGATGGTGAGAGTGGTGAAGCCGGGCAGCTGCTTGGCAAACTCCACCGTTTTAATGATGCATTTGGTGGAAAGCTCACTGAACTTGTCCCACAGGTCGACGTCCAGGGCGACTCGGTGGTCTGCGCTGTTGTTCTGCGGGTTGACAGAGGATTTAGTCACTACCTGGTGGGGCACTGTCACGTGGCACAGAGCGGGCCAGCACGTACCGTGGTGTATTTGCCCAGCTGGCAGAGCGACGGGAAGGTTTCCTGGTGGGCCTTCCTCACCCGCTCAATCATCTGCTCCGTATCAGGACTCAAGATGTAGCTCTCCGAACACTCCTGCTTCTTCTCCTCCTTCTTCCTCTTGTTCCGGTCATTTCGAACAGCTGCAAAATGAACAAACATGTAAATTAAGATAAAAAAACAACAACAATAACAAGAGTAAATATGTCTCAATGTTGTGACTCCACTAGTATTCATTATTCCAAATAAAAAGCAAATTTGACATTTTAGAAGACAAAACGCATTTCCACCACAAGGTGGCACTAACAACCCAAATCTGCACTTGACCTGTATATTCATAAACGTAATAGTAGATATCGCGTCATAATCTGGAACGTCACTATAGCATTAAAGCGTGTTGTTGGTGGGTGCAAACTTCGAAATAAAGTCGCACATTTTTGTCATCACTTTAGAACCGACACGTGAACAAAGCGCGTTTACAAATGTTTGCATCTTTTTCTTATCCTTCATTACGATCGTTTTAGGCTTATTTAATAATTTTAGTCTCAGATAAAGCGTTTTTTTCAAATAGGCAGACAATTCGATTACCTGTTGTATCAATACCGGTATTGATTATTCCAAATAAAAGAAATCGACATTGACGGTGCAGACTTGTTATTTAAAAAACTATAACAGTACAGTACGCATTTTCCACCACAAGGTGGCACTAAAACGCCATATCAGCACCTGACCTGCTTATTACGTAGCGCATAAAAAAAGCATCCCATCACACACGGTTAAATCCCACTCAAAACCCCATCTTCTTGTTGTGCTTCAATCATGTTGACAGCTAATTAACTTCAAAACAGCACTAAATGTAAGAGGAGGAGAGGATGAAACTAGGTGCCCGGCAAGATATATGGCTGTTATTAGACGGCGCGCGGAGGGAAAGGGACCGGTGTCGGCTGAATATGGACCGACGGCTTTGATGTGACAGTTCGGAAAGAGTCTCATCCGAGAGCATCATTCTCTAAACAAGCAGCGAAAAATGCCGGTTAAAAAAGAGGGAATCGTTTTAACGAGGACGTTCCCGAGGCTTCCGTTCCGTCAGGCACGTGCTACAGACACACGCGTTTAAGACCAGAATCCTCGGCGGGAAATGAAATCTTTATATTCGATGTTATCGCTGGTATTTCTCGGCACGCGCAGATGTTGTGACGCGCCTGCGCAGAGATGAGGAATGTGTGTTGGTGGTGGTGGTTAATAACGGTGACAAACGACTCCTGCTTTCGCTAAAATCCAGCCTAATCTAATCACGTCACATGACAAATATCCCGCGCTTAAACAGCCTCTCCCTCCGCGCCGGCTCCCTGCCTTTGTGTCTCAATCACTCCTTTATCTAATGTTTTCTTTTACCCCCTTTTTTTTGAATTGGGTTCCTTTTTTCCATCAAAGATAAACATTTGATTTAACTCAATGGTTCCACATCTCTTTCAAAAAGGCGGAGTGAGAGGGGGAGAGAGAGATGGAGAGCGAAAGATAAAGGTTAGAGGATATTGAAACAAGAAGTGAGAAATAGAGAGATAGTAGGAGTGAGTGTGTGAGCTTTGTGTGCGTATGAGAGAGTTTCTGAGTGTGTGTGTGTGTGTGTGTGTGGAGTGGGGTGAGAGACTATTTTAAAGACAGAGAGACAATAGAGAGTTATAGAGAGACAATGTGAGAAAGAGAGAGAGAGCGCGAGAAACAGAGGAAGATAGACAAAGTTGAAGATAGGCAAAGTGAGAGAAGGAATGCATGAGAGAGTAAGAGATATTGGGAGTGACTGAAAGATGCATGAGAGAAAGAGAGTGATGAAGAGAAAGAGAGTGTGAGTGTGTGTGAAAGAGAGTGTAGGTGTGTGTGTGTGAGTGTGAGAGAGAGAGAGAGAGAGAGAGAGAGAGTGTATAAGTGTGTGAATGAGTAGGTTAGAGTGTGTGTGTGTGGAGTGGGGTGAGAAACTATTTTAAAGAGAGAGAGACAAGAGAGTAATGGAGTGACAAAGTGAGAAAGAGAGAGAGAGCCAGGCAAACAGAGGAAGATACACAAAGTTGATAAGAGGCAGAGTGAGAGAAGGAATGTGAGAGAGAAAGAGATATTGGGAGTGACAGAAAGATGTGAGAGAGAAAGAGAGTGTGTATGCACGAAAGAAAGTGTAGGTGAATGTGTATCTGTGTGTGTGAGTGAGAAAGTGTAAGTGAGTGAGTGTCTGTAAATGAGAGAGTGTGTGTGTGTGTGTGTGTGTGAGAGAGTAAAAGAGAGTGTAAGTCAGTGAGTGAGAGAAAGTGTATAAGTGAGTGAATGAGTGAGTGAGAGAGAGAGTGTGTCTGTGTGTGTGTGTGTGTGTGTCTGAGTGAGAGAGAAAGGTATAAAAAATGTCTGCCCGCGCTTCTCCCCACAGCCTCATTTTCATTTCTCCAGAGGCAGCTGCGGTGCCAGCGTGGGCTCAGAAAACACAATCTAATGGAGCCATTAAAGAACTATTAACACACGGAGGTAATCTTTCACGACACATGCGAGAAGATGAATCCCGCTCGCAAACAACTTTATGATGACACCAGTACGCCATCAGAGCCGGGCCGCGGAAATGAAATATGCAAAACAACCCAACAGCGCGCGGACCATTTCATCACAGAACGCCAAACAGTGATCAAGTCACAAAAAAGGAACGATCTCACGCGAGTAAAAAACGACAGAAAAGGCAGTTGTTAAGTGAAATGTCTTACTATGACAGATTAAACATCTGTTCGTGTTGTAAAAGCGACTCTTCCGCTGCAAACACCAGGGGAAGGTTCCGTCTCTGTCCACTAGGTGGTGCTAGAACAACAATGGCTGCAGGAAGCTCAGCTCTGCTTTAAAAGAGCATTGAGTTCAATCTCCTAACAGGCTTGGTGGACTCCAAGAGATCATGCTCACAATTACACCGCACAACTGTCTTCTATCATCCCCCCACAGCCTGGAAACTACTGTATGAGCAAGACACACACACACACACACACACCCTGCTTTACAAATTTACACACCTTTAACCAAAAGATTTATCACATTCCAGCTGAATCGAATCGGAAAAACGGTTGCAGAAAATCACATTAAACAAAGTACACGCCTGGATACCGTGTCCAAAGTGCAAATATACATAATATAGAGTAATGTAGGCAAACCACTGACAAATTACTTATTTTCATTTCAAAACAAAAAATATATATGATTAATAGGATTTCCTCCATAAATGTAATCTGCCACACATTACACATAAAGAGGTTAAAAGAAAAACGGTTTACAGAACGTTGTTTTGAAATGATCTGGGGAAGTCGTTAATATTATTGTTGCTATTAATTAAATACTGAGAGCAATTAATTGTGTTACACTGTTTAAAGTGCCTTTATATCTTGAAAATCCATGAAGTAGTAAACAGTAATATTTGTAGTGAACTGTGCGCACATTAGCGGCGAACAAAATTATTATTCTTGGCCAGCGGCTAATTACATCAGGGCTGTCAAGCTTAAACTCACAGGGCGCCAGAATTAAATGTTCTTACGAGCCAAACATATTATTTCTCCGGGATAACTAATGCCAAACCTTTTATTGGAGGCTTTACTGTATTGCACAAGCTGAACAAGTCAAGCTTGTGTAGATGTGCAAACGATATTGTGTGTGTAATAGCATCAGTGGCGCTAATAATATATGAATATTAACCAATTTATTTAGTTTTCATGACATTTAATATATATTTGCATTCTACACTTGTGTTTAGAATCGCTGTTTTACACAGGATGTTTTCCTGTGAAAAATATATGAAATAAAAAATTATGTAAAAATTTGAATAAAAATTGTATAAAAAAGTTATAATTCTGCGTTAGACAAATTGTCTCAGATGGACTCACAAAATTACAGCAGACAATCTATTCCTAGTTATTATTAGAAAAATCCCCATATATATAAGACAATAAAAATAATCTAATCATTAATATTAAAGTGTATTGACATCAATGTTTTTTGTGACCGCACGCTTTCCTCCCTAACTTCCATCCTCACCCTCTTCATCATCATCATCATCACCACAAACATCTCAGCCAGACACTTACACTCCTTGGACATGCCCACTTCCAGACACTTCTGCAGGCGGCAGTACTGGCAGCGGTTCCGCGTGACCTTGTTGATGATGCAGCTCTTCTCGCGGTGGCAGGTGTACACCATGTTCTTCTGGATACTTCTTCGGAAAAAGCCCTAGAGGGAAACAAGAGGACCAGAGGTTTGCCATAATGTATATGAGGTTGGCACTGGGTGAAGTGAATAAATGGCGGTCCACGTCTAAGACACTAGTGATGCTGTCGTGAAGCTTCTAGTCACTTCTGAGCTGCTCCATCAATCGTAGTTTAATCAGGATGACTAGATTTAAGCAGCACGACTGACATAATTGGAACAACGTTTACATGATGTAATCGAGATCTTACAATAAAAGTTACGAGTTTATTTTTATTTACGTACAACAAATTGAAAGCTATCCATAAAAACAGATTTTCATAAACAAAATGGATTAAATATAATCAAAATATTATTTAATTAGATAGGTATAATTTAATTATAGCAATAAAATATAAAAAAATTTTACGTGCAGCCCCCTTCAATGTTTACAATGTTGTTTTGTAATTTTTTATTTATCATCACAATGTGATTGTTTAGTATTTATTTGCTCTATCTGTTCACAAAACAATAAACATAAACATACGGCACATAAACACACACCTAATCTTGTACAATGTAGGAGGTGCTCCATCATTTGACTTTATCGAGAGCTGCCTGCATTGTTTTTAATGTATGAGTCTGAGTCTGAATGTATAGTTTTATAGTATATTTAGATTTATAGCATGTTAGTTACAGTAACAGTAATTGTTAAAAAGTGACCAGGTTTATTCCAAAGATGCCTTCGTTTTATTCCAGTTTAGGTTCTAAACGTTTGACCGTTTCACTTTGCTATTTCAGCCCAAAGTCAGCTGCGTCAGTACAGTAACTTCTCCGGCCATTTTTCTGGTACAAGGCTTTATGAATAGTTCATGGCTGCAAAGTGCAATAGCGAAACAACAGGCGTAGATGCGCCACACACAGAAGGGCTAAACCTGGCGGTAATGGCTGGCTTAGCGCAGCAGAGATTCAGCAGTATTATGGCTGCTGGGTATTATCTTTCAGTTCAAGTGCCCATAGGTTCCCACTAGCTAATACCCTGCGGGGCTTAACCCACATACACTCCAGCAGAGGGATGCAAATGAGAGATGAGGATGGAGCGCGGCATTATCTGCTTTTAATTACTACTAGGTCAGACTCCCGAGGGTCTAATGTCAGTATGAGGTCATAAACAGACACGGCAAACGCAGGATTCCACTGCTGGAGCTGCGTATCAGCAGAAATCAGATGCCACGCCGGCTCGGGAAAGGGATTTTGGCCAACCAGGTTTCTCCGGCCGAGGATTAAGAAGAGTGAAAGCTTCACTCGTGACTGGAGCACGTGAAGCCGCCGCTGAATGAGCCGAGCGGGAAAACAGTTTATGGGCTCGGCCAGTAAAAAGAAAAGCACTGGTGATTGACACTCGACAAAGAGGATAGAAGTAATTGAGGGCGTTTAGGCCACACCTATAAAGCGGGTTAAGCTCCACGTTTTATTTTTAAACGCGCATTCGAGAAATATTCATTTCGGCGTACACCTCTTTAATTCAACCATCATTTGGTGTAAAACAAAACACTCGTCTCTCGATTGGTCGATTTATTTCCAGGCCTCTGATTGGCCCCCTCGACTGAACGAAAATTAGCACGTAGCTTTGTCGCTCAACCCTCGTGCGCGCAAAATCCCAAGAGCGAAAGTGCATCTGCTGCGCTGGGAATCTGGATCACTCGGTGGATGAAGCGCAGTAATCCGCCTGACGTCAGGATGAATTGTTTCCCTCGGTTTAGCCACAATTTGTCTGGTCCGACGCAAGATAGGAACGGATTTGACCGTCTGAGGCCTGAGACGGTTTGTGTGCTGGTGTCTATTTAAACACCAGGAGATCGCACTCGCTTTCTCCTGAATACGCAACCTTGCCGTTGCCATTGAAAGGCCACGTTAATAACAACTCCCTGACTGGTTTAGAAACAATAATCCCTGAGGCTTTTAGTGGAAATGCCTTTAACATTTCAGCCGAGCACCAGTGAAAGCTTTTAGTGTGTGTGTGTGTGTGTGTGTGTTTGACAGCTCTGTCCAGTAGCTGCTTCTATGAACACTGATGTCATTTCGCTGAAGCACTCGTGTCCAAGGACATCTCCCACATACTGAAAGGACATGTTCCTCTCCAACCGATGAAAAAGTAATAAAGGAAAAGGTGAGGCTGGCAGATGTGTGACAGAACGCGTGCCTGATCTCCCTCTCATTCAGTCCGGCTCGTGGTCAGTGTGAGGAACAGACCAAACCGCTTGAGCTTGACCGGTATCAACACACGCTTAATCAAGTAATGTCATTTCATGTTACTATGTTAATAGAATAGAAAATCCTTTGTTGTTCCTGTACAACAGCCATTAAAATGAAAATGAAATTATTATTATTATTATTATTATTATATTACAAAACATCATTTTTCATGATAATAAACAATTAAATAGAATAAACTGTACAGACAGAATTTAAGAAAATAGTTTAATTTCTATAACAAAAATCTATTTATGAAACAAAAAATTTAATTTATGAAATCAAATTTTAATTCTGAACCATATATATATATATA
>SOMO01000289.1:67419-77935 GCA_028128575.1 Paedocypris carbunculus | reverse complement strand
ACACACACACACACAGGATGAGAAAGGTTGGCATCGCACTTCCTGTGGCCGCGCTTGCTGAAGTTCTCAGAAAGCAAGCGTGTTGTACTGTAGGTGTCGAAGACTCAAACTTTCCCGCCACAATTACCATTACACAGTTTCACTAGGTCCCTTACATCAGACATCCCTCCATCTCTCCCTCTTTCTCTGCCATTCACTGGTTCCCCAGAGCGCCGTCTGACCTCTTTCTCCTGCTTCAAAACCAGTGGCACATTTTCCCGGAACAGGGACGGAGCCCAGAACGGATCCAGAGCAGAAACAAGCTAAGGGACCGTCTGGCAACGCTCGAAAAAAATGACCAGTGAAAAATCCCAATTTTTTTATACACATCATCTGAATGCTGATACACGTAGGGAGTGCTTTTTCTGAACCAGAACCGCCACGAAGACCTAAAAAAGTCCCAGCACAGAGATTTCACAGGAAGCCACGATCCAGTGGCATCTCAGAGGAGAAGTGTGGAGCTCTAAAGAGAGAAACCTCATGCTAAAATCACTGTTAATTATGCCCAGAGGCGTCTTGAGGAGAGACCTCCATTAACCAGCTGAAAGGTTTCACCTCGCCACCTGCGTGAAGGAGCCTTTCAGCGTCTCGCGAGGGAACAGAAGACGCCGCTGTGAAGGTGTTCCTTAGATGTTTGACATCACCAGATTCTATCAAAGCCTCCTCATCCACGCAGACTGGTTACGTCAGGCTGACACAGGAAGGCGCAGCCAAGAACGATGCTTCTCAAATTCCCGCAGAGAGACTCGACTGTACAGTGAAAGTGTTTTTTTAAACATAACCACCACAATATACTGTATTGATCAACTTACAAAAACATGAGTTAAACACTACAAAGAGTGTAACACTTTAAGCGAAGGTTTAGAAGATAAGACTTGCTTCACTTTATTTGCCTAGTTAAGCGGCTGCCCATATTAACCAGTGTCCCAACTAACCAGAATCCACAATTCATCCTCTTGTATAATAAAGTGGGTTTATTGACGAGAAAGATCACTTTTAAAAATCTCAAAGACCAACATAAAACAAGACGTTCCTCAGTGCGACTTCAAATTAGGAGAAAAGAGACAAAAAGTGTTAAATCAGAACAATACTAGGAAATTCGGAACCTGTGATGTTTTGGTTGCGAGTCCAACTCTCTAACCATTAGCTTCCACAACTGAGGCGTCCATGAGCAAGAGACGGAACCCAATCTGCTCGTTCTATTAGTCGCTTCTGGAGGTGGACTGTCAAACAAATGTAAAGTAAAAGTAAAGTATGGAGTGACACTTCTTCTGGAACACACTGTGAGTGCCACTCTAAGAGGAAGCAGTGTGTGTGCGCATATACAGAAAACACATAGCGGGACACGAGTGTGTGAGCGAGCTACAGAGCGCGCGTGTGTGTGTGTGTGTGTGTGCGTGCGCGCGTGTGACGTGAGCGAAGAAAAATAGGGCAGAGCATGAAAGGAAAATGCTGCATACCTCTCAGCGTTGGCGGTGGTTCTCTTGGGGAAAGTGGATCCTGGTACAACTATTAAGCCTCCCTATACTTACCCGACTCACACTCAATAAAAAATGAGCCCCGTTTCTCTTTCTGTTATTCAACGTTAACCTAGTGAGCTCGGGGAGAGGGGGAGGGATACAAATGGAATCAAAGTCTCATCATTACCGCCACCATTATGGTAATGGGGCAGTGCTGCTGGGCACATGAAGATGGAAATGATGGAGGGCGAGAGAATAAAAACAAGAACGCGGAGGATGAAAAGCACACACTCATGAGAGACTGATGTAGGTCACTTTGCAGCAAAGTGCCTGTTAGGCCGGTGACTCATCGGCTTAAGCCACGCCCATTTTATCCAATTAGTTTGAAACGACGACGACAAAGAACTCTTCTTTTACCACTTACAGTGCAGTTAAAAGACGAGAAGCGCTCTGACGCAATGTGACCGGCTACGATGGCGCAAACCTCTCGGCTAACCGCGCACGCAATGACGTCAGCAGAAATCGCCAAATCACAGCCCGTGAGATCTGAGGGCGGAACCCAACGCTCCGACACACGAGCCTCTGTTTACACTGGACACAAAAGTCATGAGAAAAGCATTTGGCTGGAAATCCGTGTTGCTGCTCAAGGAATCTAGTGGAGGTTTGGAAGTGTCCGACCTCTCAAGGAGCAATTGAGGTTAAACGCTTGTTGGTGCTCTCCAGTCGCCTGATGAATGGAGCGGGTAGAGTGAAGTGGACACACTTGTCCTGCTGCTCATTCAGCTAATCGCAGGTACTTCAACACATCTGTTAGCCACACCAGACAAGAAAACGCAGCACAACTCGAGAGCTTCAGTTGGGTCAACGTGCTGAAACGAACCAAATTTGAAAAATTCGAATCGCAAGAGGAATTTGCAAGGCCGATACGAGGAGAGAGAACCTGCCAATCAGCTTCAGTCCGAAAGAAACTAATGGGTGGTGTGACTTGTGAAGACGGGATGAAAAACAATGGATAGTGAAATTGAGAAGAAACTTCTAATACTCATGGATCATGATTTATTCTCTACGGATGCTTTATTACTCAGACTTGGTGAAACTCATCCGTCAGACGCCTTGTATGGGCGAGAATGCTGTAGACTTTGAGTAGAATTGCTATCCACCCAATCCCAGGACACCGGGTATTTGACCCGCCCACTAACATTGATTGGCAGGGTCTGTCACCAGTCCATTTCTGCACGTCAAAGCAAAACACAGCCCAATTGTGAATACAATACAACATTTTTCAGTTATTTTCCAAATTCTCAACATCTCGCCACAAATGAAACAAAACGGTTGTTAAAACCAATGCTAATCAAAACCAATCAAGACAGTACAGCGGAATGTTCAAATGTTATAACCAGCCATGAAAACACAAATGGTGTACGGTACCTAATCCAGTTGTAAATTTATGTGAGTTTCTCATTTGTAGGAGAAGCAATGGTTTTCTCCATCCATCCATCCAGTTTGAGGGCACACCTTTGGCTCCCCAACAGTTGGAGAGGGGATGTCACACGAATAATGGCGGAATTGTCCTGCTCAAGAACACCAGGCCCAGCATGACAGAAGATCCGGGACCGAGCAACCCTGCTCTTTCAAAAGAGCAGCCGAGCTCAGCAGGGTGAAGCCGGGGAGCTCGCCAGACCTCTTTGTGGTCAAACCCGAGAGGTAGCAATTTTCCAATTAAGCCACGTTTTTATGGCTTCCTCGTACAGCGGCGGAAAAGGGAAAGTCTTGAGAGCAAACAAATAAGTGCGGTGCAGCACGTGGAGACGGAATTAGCATTTCCCAAAGAGCCTTATTACGGCGTGCGTCTCGAGACGGGCTGCCTTCTATTTCTTCCCGGAAACCAGACGAAAACAAAGACAGCAACAGAGGGTAAGGGATTTAATTAGATCAAGGTCAGTAATAAGATTAGCTCCTTCTAAAATGCTCGCAGGAGGAGCCATGTGCCGAAATCTGTACAGGAATCAGGACCTTAAAAGCTTACGGTTTGCGTCCAACCGTCTCAAAGTCGTCTTCCCGATTACGCCCCATTACACTGTTGAGCGGGACGGATCCTGAATCAGGTCATCACGTGGGGCCGGGCCCAGTGTTTATATAATCACGGGCATGCTCAGCACCGCCGGCCCAGTCATCGCTGAGGGAACCCCTGATCTCCCACTAATAGTCACTGACCTACATTCCTCGCCAGCAGCCCATGAAGAAGAAGAAGAACTTTAAACGAACAGGGTCTTTCTGACCACTGGCTCTCAGAGCACAGTTCTCACACTACTGCATGGAAATTGCGTATCATCTATGAAAGAATAAAGCAGACGGAGCTCGAGAAACATAACGGGCTGCGGAGAGGGTCTTCAGAGAGTTTTGGGAAGACGCTTGGGCCAAGGATCCTTCCTTCGTGGAAGCCATAACTTTCCGAGAGGAGAAATGCGAGGGCGACAGAGAGTGAGAGGATCAGGTAGAGGAAATCAAACTAGGTCGAATGTCAGTCTCGGTGGAAGTGGAAACGGAGCTGTTTAGTTTGACTGGTCGTCATGGATCCACTTACGGCGCTTTACAGCCACTCGACCCGACAACTGCCCTTCAACGAGACAGAACGTCAAATGCATCTCGCGATTAGAACCAAATGGACACGCAGCTATGGAGGAGTGCTCCTGCTGACACTGAACGACATCCGTCTTTCTGCTTCCTTCACAGACGGATGATTTAATTAGAGCGACAGAATGAAATGTAAAAGGCAGCGACGTGACTCCTGTGCGTTTACACGCCGCGGTTAAATCAATGCACACAACGACGTTTCTCTCTTGGGCGAGAGGAGGATGATCACAGGATGGTTCCCACAACTTCATTAACTGCACTCGCCTCATTAACCAACTAGATTCATTTGTGACGCCCTACAGAATTCATTCTGATCATTAATGAACTAGTGTGTGTGTGTGGGGGGGGGGTATCAGCGTATAGGTGAAGTAGTGAAGAAATGGACAAAACTAGGTTTTAATCTTGTGATTGAGGACATCTGGTTCTTTTTTGATGGAAAATGTGTTTATAAGACTAATAATGGTGGAGCAGTGGGTAGCGCTGTCACCTCACAGAGAGAAGAACACAATCCAGATTTGAGTTCCAGGTCCAATCAGATTTGGACTGAATCATGCTCTCCCCATGTTCCCCATCTTCCTTGAGGTCTCCGGGTTCCACCCACAGTTCAAAAACATGCAGATTTTACTTCTGTTTCTCATAGGTAAAAGTGTGAATGTGGCCTTTCCTACAATTGTTCGGCCACCATTCCAGGGTGCGTCCCATCTTCAGGACCAAAGTTGTGGGGATTAGCTCCAGCTCCCATTGACCCAGAAATGGAACAGTTTTGAAAGCAGATGGAGGAACTGCTTCAAAGAGCTCCAGATAAGCAAAAAAGTGAAAGAATGTTCCCAGCAGACACGCTGAAAGGCCTCGTTCTCCTTAACCTTCCCCAGCCCACTGGCCTTCTTCTTGGGTCCGGCCAGCCCCTTCTAATGGCCCCTCGACGGAGAGGTTTCACCCCCAGGCCTGCCTTCTTTTACAGCCCGTGTTTATAGCCGCTCTTGGTTTCTCTTTCTGCCCTCTTTTGCTTGACATTTTATGGCGTGCAATATAAGAGAAGCCCCCCCCAACCCCCAGTCTGAGTTTTTAAGTACCTCATCCACAAATTCTTTTTTGTATGTCGAAATCCAGCCCTGAGGAATTCACTTGATGTCACCGGCTGACAGGAAACACCACAATAGGTCGTGCGCTCTTTTGAAACCATTCATGCACACGCAGCTGGATGACATTTATCTCCTCGCGACTTGAGGGGGAAAAAAATCCATTTTATCGCTCTGATTTCCACACCTTATCAACAATCGGTTTCGTCAGAGAGCAATAACACTCCTGCCGAGTCTCGACAACTCTTTTTGCACTTTGTCTTTTACCGTTGCGGGTGGAGGTGAAACAGATGTACGGTCATCCATCAGGGATCAGGATAATTACTGGAGAAGAGGAGTATCTCCAGCACCGGGACCCCGACAGAACGGCTTAGGCGGCTTTAGCCACAGACCAAAAATCTGTCAACGTGTTTAGGCACAGCACCCTTCAAATCCGCCTTAGCGCTACATAAATAGAGCGGCCCGTTCTAGCTGAAACTTCCCGATTAAACGTCTACAAAAGGCCTGGATGGAGTCGCAAACCCACACGCGTGATCTTGGCGACTCGCTCGCCTTGTCAGATATTATTTACGGGCTCCGCAAACAAAGTAATCCAGCATAACCGGCTAGCTAATGACCGCGGAGAGCTAACGTTTACAACGCGGGCGGCGCTTTGAAGCCATTAGCGCTGGAGGGTTGCACATCTGATTGCTGCCCCATGGTCGAGCGCAGGTATGAACCTCGGCGTCCTCGTGATTACAGCGCAGAACAGCCAATGCTTAGCCTTCGGGAAAAAGTTGTCGATGTGCTCTAAAATTTTAAGACCCGCGCTACATAGTAAGCCCTCGTTGCCAATACTTCCCTATTAAGCTGTCACACGGCAAAGTACATCACCATCATCGCGCCCCAGCGGTTTTGATTTACCGCAAACACATCCACAAAATGTACGTTACATGTCAATCAGCGTTTTATGCAGTGAGACGAGAAAAAAAAACAAGCGTGCATTTAAACTTCTGTCGCGACTCCAGGCCACATCTATTCACGGCTCCACCACCAGTCGCTCACATTTCCTCGTGCCCCTCGTGGCACAGATGTGTGCGCCGCCGGTGCCAGAGCGCCAGCGGGCCGTGTATCTATTGCAAGCCCTGCTCTGTATTTAAGTCTAAGAGAAATAAACACTGGGTCAGCCGGCCAAAACCACAGCAACACAAGCGCCGCTCTTGCCAACAAGGGCTGCTGGCGAAATGCAAACCAGTAGCTCATTCTGCGCCGAACAGAACGCTGTGTCGGGTTCAAGCCGTTCTTAGAAAGCCGGGCTTAATCGGCGGATCAGCGGCTTGCTGAAATCGAGGAGTCCAGCGCTGCACTGGTCCTGAGAGGAAGCCGTCTTTCTTCCCAGCAGCTGAGCTATGGCTCCCGCAGGCACTGCACTGTTCATGGGAAACAATAAAAGGCAACACGCGCTTCCTTCACTCGGGCTTCTACACCGCGGCTCCACGTGAGGCTCATCAAGTCACTTCACAAGCTCGCTTTTAATTCACGCCGCGAGAACTCACTTACACGTCTCGGGAAATGCAGGTTTGTGTGAACAAAGTAACGGTTTATAGTAGAAATGTCACAGCGTATAGTATTTTATATACCTCTACTTTCACTTTACTTTACAGTCATTTATACTAATTTAATTTAATACTTTACACAGTACTTAATAGTACTAATAGTATTAGTGTTACTTAAGTAGTGTTTTATATAAATATTAACTGTATCAATATTAAATGTAACAATTTATCGACAGCCAACATTACTGTAATTTTCAGACTATTGGGCACGTCGAAAATCCTTAAAAAATTTGTTTTAAATTGATTGTCCTTTGTATTCCGAAAAGATCAGAAAACTGTTATATTGTTGTTTTATTTTAATATTGTATTACTATATAAATGGCAGGAAATGATTATTGTTGCGCCTTATAATTCACAAAGTATTGTAAATTAAATTGCTGGCGTATGTGAGTTACAAAAAGTTGCTAATTATTTATCTGTGACCTATTGCACTACTACAGGTGAAATCCACATAACGTTAGAGGATTTTAAAAAAGTCACAGGCTAAAACAGTGTTGGAAACCTACAGAAGAAACTAGAGCGGTGGAGGCATGTACAGTGCGCTGCGAACGCTCCTCGTGTACGCATAATACATCAAAACAATCTCATAACTAGTTGCGCAACCCAACCGAGACCTATAGACTATGCTAATGTGAGATCAATGCATTAAAACAAAAGCCGCAGAGCTATAATGGAAAGCCGCGTGGAAGCCTGTGAATAGAAAGTTAACAGTCTTTTAGTGGGGGAGGGCGAGCAGAGAGATCCGACTGCCTGCTTTCATTCTGCCGGGTCCCAGGCAGCCATCAGAATGATGGAGAGCTTTTCAAACACTCTATGATGGATGCCTCCCGAGGAACGAAGAGATAGAGCGTCTCACTGCGCTGAGGTAGCTGGAGCCTGGAGGTCAGGAAAGTGCTGGGTTTAAACTGTGCTCAAGGCCACGCGGAGGAAAAAAAAAACACAGAGATAAAACAAAAGTGGAGGAGAAAACACGGCTTGGCTTACTTGTGATTTTGGAACACGCCGACGCGTAAATTATTCACAATCGCTTATGCAAGAATCAGAACGCGGTCATCAATAAGCCTCCGCCTGGCTTTAATTATTCTGGGGATTATCTGAAAGACCACTGCGATTCGTAGCACTCAGGTCGACGGCCCACTGGAGGTTTTCTAGCTCTTAACTATTAATCTGTAACCTGGAAAGCATGATGAGTTAAATACAAAAGCCTGGATAATAAGCAAAAGGTTACGACTGATCCACACCGGGCGAGAATTAAAGACACCGCTGCAAAAATTCAGAATCATCGAAATAAATATTCAAAGCTTCTCGTTTAAAAACAAAACCACGTCCTGCAGTCCACAGCGTTTCATAACCATCACGAGAAGAGCTTCACAGGTTCCTAATCGAGCACCTGTAATGGCTTCATTTGGGGTTTATCTCCACAAATCTCCAGGTCAAGCAAACGTACAGGGGGCATGAATCAAGAGTCTCGGGGTCTCCTTGTCCTTTTCAAGAAACATAAATGCTCCGGCATGTCGAACTATTCTACATAAGAAAAGGATGCTGAGCTGCAGAACAAATCATCCCTCAAACAGGCTTACACAAGATTAGCAATGTTGACATGCCCCGACAATCACTAGAGACCACGCTTGAAGACAGACCACGGCCCCCCGAAATGTCACGCTCGTGTTGAAAACGCATACCATATGCCGGGAAGCCATCACCTCAGATGCACCTCACATGTTCACTCATTTAGCCGGGATTATTTGTGCATAAAAAATATTTCATCTTGCCATAAATAGATATTGGAAAAAAATAAGACCCGGAAATGCAAGCTAGCTGACATCACAGTCTTGGGTCACACCGCTCTGGGGTTATTTGCTGTAGATAAGGAATTGTTTTAAGCAATCTAGTGTGTGACAATAAATCAAGGAGGTCTGCTACTCGGAAAAAGACATTGAAAGTTTCTGAAGGCCAGAATAATGGCAAAAACGGCATTTATCACCAGGACCCGTTTATGCAAATGAATCTCAAAGGAGACTCCAATGACCTTTGACCCCCACGGGCTAAGGAATTTAAACCCATGCACTTTCTGATTGATGGTCAGTTACTCATTTATGACAATATCAATAAAAGCCTAAACTATACAATAACCCCAACCTTATCAATCAGAACCTAATGACCGCAACGGGCACTTCTCCAGTAAAACGTCCGCGGGGCTTTTCGCCAAACCCACCCCGACAGAGATATCACTGCGGCATAATCAACAGTTACGAATCAATTTGCACGAAACTTCAGCGTCCACCGAAGATAAAGTGTTCGCAGACAGCGCTGGAAAATACCGACACTCGCATCAGCTGACGTGTAGCTGGAGCTGCTGCCCCAGCCGGAGCCCCCGAACACAGGGAGGGAGGGAGGGAGAGAGAGAGGGAAGACCTCCAAACGAAATCGTCTGCATAATGTTAGATAAGAGACAATGTTAAAGATGAAGAAAACAAAAGGGCCACCTACAGTGATTTGACCCGCTCCAGTGAGGGTTCCTAAAGCCGCGGGCCGCTCCCGAGACCAGGCCTTTATCCGGGATCAAACAGCCGCGGTTCTGGTGGTAATAATCCATGCTTAGGAAAGGGTTCGGACTAGGAGTCAATCCCACGACGTCCACGCTCTCGTACATCGCGAGGAGGAGCGACGATAGTCTCCCAAAGTCCGCGTCTCCGTCGTGAAATCGCCGCCGAAGAGTTGGAGCGTTTATGGGGACTGACACGGCACGAAAACGAGCGAGATTTTGGGAAAAAATATGCAATACGATGAGGAAAAAAAAGCAATCGGTGCGCGCGACAGAGCCGAACGCGATTGGGCCGAGTCCCGTGCGACAAAAGCCGAAAGAAAACGGGCTTGGACGGCGTGTTTACATGGACCAGTTTATCAGAAGCTCGTGCCGTCCGCGGGGAATCCACTACATTCTTCAGATTTCAAACCCGTGCGCCAGGCGTTGCTACAGCGCGCTGATGAAACCGCGTCTCTGATAGAGACGTAACAGTCGATGTTACACTGTTACATGAGCGCGGGGAGAGAGAGAGAGATAAGCCGGAGCAGACGCCTTCAAAAGCGCCCGGTACTGTTGCCGATCTACTCTAAAAGAGATCCGACGCGATGACACGTATCTACTGTAAACGCGATCTTGGTGGATCGATGAGAGAGACAGAGAGAGAGAGAGAAAGATCAGCCCCGCGAATCCTTCTTCTTATAATCCTTTTTGGGATGGCTGCTGATCAGATGCGTGAAGAACTTGCTCCGCTCTTTTCAAAGCCCGACGGAAGACGGGAATCCGAAGTGACGTGTTTGGCGTCTCGCGCTGAAGCATCCACACACTTCTGAGAGTTTTCCGTTGGAAAGATGAAAGCGCCGCGCTACAGGGCAACTCTGATCTCCACGCACTTTCCAGGCTATCCCACCACACGCCGCAATTCTTGACGAGTGTCAGCAGCTGCGCTCAAGCTCCGCCCCGTCAACCCCCCACTCTGACGCCGCCGCGCTCCGATTGGCTGCCGATAAACTTAATCTCAGTTTTATCAATGTGCATACATCAACGGGAATCTGTCGACACAACAAGTTAAATTGAATCCACACGCGAGTTTGCGTGCGCTCCTTTCATGTTTTAGAAGCAGAGCAAAAACAAGGTTTGAATTCCAACAGATTGAGAAAACAACACAAGAATACTGTATAGGTA
>SOMO01000289.1:4051-17376 GCA_028128575.1 Paedocypris carbunculus | reverse complement strand
AAAAAAAGCCCGTATGTTTGAGCAGAGGCGAATGAAGAATGCGCAGGATGATTGAGGCTAAAAGCATTTTTACATGCGCGCCATTATAGGGGCAGCGTTTCATGGCTGGGTTACGACTTAGAGAGCCGGTGTCCGTGGAACACTGAGGGCCGTAAATCAAGCCTGAGGAAACCAGCGCATCGACACTTCTGTTCCAGATTTACACGCACTATCTGGCTTTTATGAGTGAATTGTGCAAGCGGAGGAGCCTTTGAACCTCCTTACGGCGTGACACATGAGTTCAAAGACTCGCGGGGGAGACGTGAAGCTCCTCCGAAGATCCACCCGCCATGTCACAACACACTTCCAACCTTCTTCCACCTCGGGCCACACCGGACACTGACACCACACTTGCCTTTGCCCTTTAGCATCCCAGGAACCTTTGCCTTTCTGGATGAAGGCGATTGTGGGAAATGTCATACTGCGGTTGCCGAGGTAAACAATGTGAAGCGTAGGAGCGTTGTTGGTTACAAGGGAGAAAGCAAACCGTAAACTGTTGCTGTAATGCGAATTACTTAAACGTAAAAACCAATGTATCAAATAAAGGCGTGAGCAGCAATGGCGGGTTGTTGTCGTTTATTTGCCAAGCGTGTGCAAACGGAAGAGAGACTTTAGCTCGGGCTATTTTTAGATCAATATTTGTTTAGATCATTTGTTCTGCCGTCTTTTCAACTCATTCTCTCAATTTCGATTTCCCTGTCTGGGACTATTGGACGCTTCATGTTGCTTATTTTATAGCCGTAAAAGAGTTTTAAATTATATTATAAATTCAAAGTTTAGTTATAAATAAAAACATTAATTAAGAATTCTTATTTGAAAAGGAAACCATAAAATGAACTTTTGCAGGACTAGAAGTGTCATATTTCCCTACCCAACCTATTCCCTATGCTAGCCAATCGTAGGGACTCTGTGCCTGGAGGCGGGACTTACAGCCTTGATGACCAATCAATCACAGAGCAGGACACACATTCACACTCTCACTCACTCTTATGGGCAACTTTTCAGAATCGAATTCTCCTGCGTGTGAGAGGAAACCAGAGACCCGGAAGAAACACACGCAAGCACACGGAGAAACTCTAAACCAAAAGCTGCGACCGAGACTTGAACTTGAGTCTGTCTCGGGTCTGTCTTGCTCAGACGAGGATATTCAAGTCCGGTTTGCGTAACATGGGTTCAAAGGAAACCGAACGCTAGTGTGATTCACTGGCTTCGACTTTTCTGTTGTTCAGTAAATACGACGCACGGCGGTCAGAACAGTTCTTTTGGTTTGCCACCAAACACAGTTTTCTCTCATGTGACTCTGGGAAAACATGATTTGTGTGCCAGCGACTCTTCAGTTTCAGCTCTGGTCTGGTTTCACGTCGTCACATGACCTCACGCATAAGATCGACGCTCACTGCACGAGCGCTAGTTACACGCTGAAAGACAGACGTCACGCTCGCTCGAGGAACGGAACACCGAGCCTTTGAAGTCGCACGCATCGGCAGGAAGCCATCACGACACCACATCCTTCAAACCAGAAATATCTAGAGCAAAGTTGAGCTTGAAATCAAACGACGCTTCTAGATTTTTCACAATTTCACATCAAGAAATAGAACGGTATCTTGGTTAAACGGAGTTGGAACGGCGTATGGCTGGATTTCCTCGGCCTGGTCGGCTGGGGCACAAAGACTGGCGGAGCACTCCAGAATCCCATAAAATATTCATAAGTGTGTTCACTTTCCATTAATTGCTTCCGTTTCTTGGAGCTGTCACCTTCATCCTATCACATATCCCTTCATTTTATCCATTACTCTCACTCTATTACATAAAGCTAAAGCGACAAAGAGAGAGTCTGCTTGTGTAAGGGCAGTTGTACAGTAAAAGTGATAACTGATTGTCGTTGCTTTTTTTGCAGACTCCGGTCGGCTGAACAAAGTGCCAGGAGTCGACTGATAAAATGGCTCCTTTTGCCTTCTTCGGAAAGTCAATGAGGACTAGTTAATAATAAAGCTCAATTGTTGATAGACAATTGAACAAGGCCTGTGTAGATAGACAGACATCATTGTTTTTTTATGACCCATGAGATTTTTTAGTGCACTTGGCAGCATAACAGACAAGAAAAAAAGACGCATAATAACAAAAAAACATTACATACAAACCAAATTTCCTAATAAATACACAATTAAAAAAATGTAAAATAAATAGCGCAAATAAATGAGACCACAATGTTGATTCGGTCACATTGAGAAATTCACTCACTTTTATTCTTTCTTAAATATGTATTTTGTTTGGGCAAGCTTTTATCATGTCAGAGTTATAAAAAATTCTTGTTCTGGATTCACTATCTCGTCAATTCAATGCGATTTTATTTTTTTCTTGTTTAAAAAAAAAAAAAACCTACAATTGCCCATTTTTGGAGATACTCGGGTGGTCAAGTACCCACAGGAACCGTCTGCACTACTTTACCCACAATTCACAGCACTGTGACAAAACACGGAGAAAAGCGGCAGCAGAAGAAACAAAAGCTTTGATTGAAAGATGCATAGCGCAGAGAAATCGATTCCATGTTTGGTTTAGTGCGTAAAGTCGGTTTACTGTTCAGTAAATCTGTTATTAAGGCAATCTTAATATTAAGGCTGTTATTAAATCTGTTATTAAGGCACAAAAATTTCAGAAAATTAAAATTAAAACAAATATAAGTAAAGACACGGAATTTGCCTCAAAACCTGAATTTCAAGTCAGCAAAAGCATTTTAGGCCATTGTAGTCTTTATCACGCTAGTACAGTTACAGTAAAGCCGTTCAGAATCTATTCAGCTGCCACTTTTGAATAGAAAAGTCTGTCGGCGAAAGAAAGATGCAAAGCAGAAGTGACAATGAAAGAAAACAAGACGACGTTCGTACACCCACCACACTCATTCAAGAACCTTCTGCAGGCCTTTCTTCCTTAAAAACCATTATCTCAGGCCATTTCCCTGCAGCCATGCCAGTATGTCGTGTGCGTGTAGTTAAACGGGCCGAGGCCATTAATGCGGCCGTTAGTAACGACAGAGACTCGGCGCCACGGCTGGAACACGGTCAGAGCCACGCGAGAAGGCCCGAGACGCTCGTTTAATTCACCTCCACCCATCCGTCTTACATCACAAACATGCCTTAAAGGAAAACGTCCGATCCAATCGCCGTAATCTGCAGTAAATGCCAAGTTTCTTTTTTTTCTCCCTCCTTGTATTTATATCGTATGTAAACACAAAGCGAGTGATTCACAGACCGAAGGCGCATGTTTCTCTTAAAATCATTCTGGTCATTAAAATCAAGCGCGTCTGCGGCTGGCGTGGCCCGAGGACGCATGTGATCCCGCTCATCAGGTGACGGCGTTCCCAAGCACGATGGGTTGGTTTGCCGAAAAATCAGCTTTTACGGAGGAAATCAGAAGTGACGGGAAATAAACACACCGACTTCCTCCTCCTCGTGAGGTTTTCTCATCGATGTCACGTCTGTTGTGTTACTGAATTATGACGACATGCGCGCAAAGCCTGGGTGGGCTTAGACTAAAATATGCACAAGTACATAAGCGGGTAATGAATGAGTAATAAGTCCCAACTGGAGTTGGACTAAATAGCCCAATGATGTGAATAAGAGTGTGTGTGTGCCACTGTGATTGGTCGGCCTGTGATCCAGGCTATAAGTCCCGCCTTTAAGCGCAGAGTTGGTGAGATTGGCTCTGACTCCCCATGAACCAGAAAGGTAAAAGTGGTTTAAAACAAATGGACAGATGAAAGAATAAAATATCCATTAAAAACTGTTATTTTAATAAAAGCAATGGAAAAGTCAAGAAGCGATCGGGCAAATATTTGAGTGTCTTGTACAAACAAAACAGTGTATAGAAATAGATTATTTATAATAAAATGAATAAGTTACGACTTGCTTTAGAAGAATCACACAACACACACAGGAGGAAAAACTGTGTCTCGTTTTGGAGGATAAACAGAGGCGAAGCCGCTGGGACGAAGCCTGAGCGTCTGTTTACCCAACACAAGGTGAAAGTCACACAGACCGTGACGTGACACCTTACGAACACAAAGGCCGGCGATTCTCATCGCTGCTCGGCAAAAAAAAAAAAAAAAAAAAAAATCTCATTCCCACAATGCTGGTAAATATCCACTTTCGCTAGAAACCCCCACCATATCCAAAGTATCTAGAGCATGAAAGGAGCAGGTCTAATGAGGGACACTGCTGAGAGTCGAGCACAAACACTGACCTGTCAGGAGAAAAGAAAAGACGCAGAAAGATGCCACGAGGAGGAACGGACGAGAGAAAGGTGTCCCTGCTGGACACCTGACAAGGCCACTGGGAAATTTCTGGAAGGTTGAGGAGAAAAATCCTTTGAGCATTTGCTCACTCTGGGAATCTCACTTACTTGTTTAGCGGATGCTTTGGTCTGAATCGACTTTATGCATTTATGGAAATCAAATCCATTACCTATGGTGCTGCGAACACAACGCTCCATTGTAAGGAGAAAATAAAAAACTAGCATTTAAAAATGTACACTATTGTCTTTTTTGCTACTTTCGTGATTAAAATGAAACGTTTTAGTTTATTTTTTAACTACTTGAAATTATGAACTTCAGACCGCACACTCAAATAGGAGGATTGTCTCTATTTGACCACAACAAAAACAAATAAAACAAAAATAAATAAATAAATAAATTCATTCGGTGTGAGTGTATGTGTGTGTGTGTGTGTGTGAGAGAGACAGACAGACAGAGAGAGAGACAGATATTGTTATTAATTAGTCGTTTCGAGTTGAAGTCACAAATGCAATTTGAGAAGGAAGTAAATATTGAACAATTCTTCCATTCCTCTTTTGTATTGCAGAGATTATCAAGAAACTTCCCGTTCTCCAAAAACAGAACTAACGAAGAAAAAAAAAATCTTCCACATGTGGCACGTTTGATTGTCAAAGAACGGCATTGTCATCAGACGTGAATATATGTCCACATCAGTTAAAAGGACAGAAAACCTCTAGAAGAAAACTCCAGGCATCCGTTACAGCAAATCAGTGATTTCTGAAGTTCTTTTTTCCCCTACAAAAAACCCCACATTTCTGCATGAATAAAATGAAATCCAAGCTCTTCCACATCCACAGGTTCAGTTCACAAGCAGATTAACTTACATAACACCAAACAAGATTGAAACCCGAACTACACCCGTTGCTAAGTGAGATAATGTGCCCATTAACTCGACCGGAGAAGTTAATAAAGAGAAATAAATAACAAAAAAAGAGCGTCAGAGATGAAGAAAAAAAACCCCAATAACACCCCAACCGCCTCAAAACCCACTAATCACCGCGACCACCTCTCAGAAAAGACCGTTATACCGCGCACGCGCACGCCTCAGGTATCTGAACACTGCAGGTAATGTCATTACGCTCATTATTCTCGTACGGCGTTTCGATCAAAACTCAGGCTCGCGTGAGCCGCATCTGGGCGTCGAACGCGCGGCTTTTCCCTCAGCTCAGCATCTGTCAAGCCGCCATCAACGCCGCTACCTGTCAGCGCGGCAAATCGCATTATCACGTCGATAGAACGCGCCAATACCTGTTGACTCCTCCCACTGCCGCTGCGCTGGTTGAAGTTCAACGCGGAGACGGCGTAATGTCTTCCCGGGACGTCTTCCCGTCCTTCGACGCCGCCGAGATGTCCAGCTGACCGCGGCGCTCGTTTGCCGGTGCTCGCGCCGACGGTTCGACGAAGCGAAATAACCGGTGTTGCCTACGTTTGCGGCTCGGCTGGCGACTGATGTGCCGCGCGAAACAGACTGGCAGCCATTGCGGTCACGTGTGTGCTGGTGAAACCAAACACGCCCCGCCCCGCCCCGCCCCGCCGCGCCCGCCCACCCGCGCGGTGTCACTTGAGGGCACGATGCCGCTGAACATGAGCTCGCCTGGCGTCCGCTCTTCCGCAGCACATTGCACCGTTGCCAGTAGATTTCCGTCCGAAGGAAAACAATCATTCCGAGCAAAATAATCACGCCACAGTTTGAGGCCAGTACGCCGCCATTAAACATAACGAGCTTGGGATTTGGAGGCACTTTGATGGCTTTTTATGAAACGTTCTAGAAGACAAGTCTCACTGCATCACTGAGCGCATCTAGAACTTTCTCATCCGTTGCTTGTGTGTTTTGTCTTTTATTCCACGAGTAAATTGAGGGTACGGTTCGACGTAGGCTTTTGCTTCTATGCTCCGTCACCTTGCTAATGAGGGAATGTTCCATTTGCAGGAGAGAAAAACAAACCGTTCCTTAGAAGTTGCACGGTTTGCTTGGCCTGTATCGCTTGTTCGGTGACTCACGACGTAGGTTTTTGGATAAGCGTCTCACTGAAGTGGGGGGATCTGTGTTTCCCCTCTGATATTTAAAAGACGCCTGCTTTTGATTATTTTCAGTTTCCGCGTTTTCCACAATCACAGGGCGACTCATAAAGTACTAATTTACAGGCAAATAAAAGCCACCAGAGAACCTCTAATGGACGTTTTAAAAGACTTCCCCGCACATAAAGAGTCTTTTATACACAGTCTACGTGTTGCACAAATAAACTACGTGTTATAAGAAATATCCTGGCCAGATTTTTTCAAAGTCGGTTTTTTTTTATAAGCAAAATTAGCGAGCGCTTATCACAAGAATCGCCAAACAATCCAGAGTCTGGAACGCATTACGCCGTCATTCTCTCCGGTCTGCGCTTTCATTTGTTTTCATTGTTTCATTTGAATGTCCTTTGCATGGCAGCGAGAGCGAGCACCTTAAAGCCCTCCGTGTTTAGATGGGTCACAAGACTTGACCAGAGGAAATGAGCTGGGAACACAAGCCTGTGAAGATCCTATCAGAGGGTGGGAAAGAGCTAGCACCATTTAGCATCCCACCACTTCAAAGAGCCCGTCCTGGCTTCTGAATCACTCACGGACGGGTTCATAAAGACAGGCCGAGAGAAGCCGAGACCCTCAGACCAGCAGATTCCCCGTTCTCGGGGGAGGACACGCCGCCGCGCTTTCAAAAAGCTATAACGGTTGAATTTTCTGAGGAGCGCACTTTGAAAACGTCCATCTCTGGACGGCGAAATGTGCTTCATGGGGCTTCGCCTGTCTGAAAGCATGTGGTAAGCCTTGTGGAATGTTTTAAATGACTCCCAGATGCGGGCGCCAGCGCAGTTAACCCTTTAGCATCGGGCGGCCTGCTTCGAGGAGCGCGTTTGTGCGGTTTCAGGTGTCTGCTGTTGTTCTTGGCATCACCGGGAGAGATTTCCCATCATCCATCACGCCTGTTTGTTGATAAAGCGCAAAGTGTACAGTAGCCACCAGAACTGTAATTGAGATCTCATTCGCCGAGCCACAGAAGAACATCGACGACACGTTATCGTCTTTACGACTGGAGCGACGACTCCGCTTTATTACGCTGTTTGTGCTGTTTATTAGCTTTCCGACATGTCTACGGTTGTTTTATTGGGACATCAACACCCTTAATGTGTGAGCAGTGGAGATCACATGATCTTTAGCGCTTGGGCTTCAGCAGGAGGAAGTGAAGTGTTTGTGAATGTGCTGCCTGGGAGGCTGATTGTATCGAAAAGAGTGATATCCTTTAAAGACGTGAACTCCGGTGGCCTTTCTCTCACCAGCCCGCGTCCTCCCTCCTCTTCTGCACTGGTTTGCCCGCCAGAACAAAGGCCTGGAACCAAGCCCATTAGGCCGCATGATAACAATAGACAGAACCGAGTGAGCGGGGGGAAAGTAAAGAAAAGCGACAGAATGTAGGTCGGAGGAGTGACACTGAAGAGGGGGATTTCGAGGGTTTTGTCAGGCCGCTCAACATCATTCCACGCAAAAACCAGGAAGCTGGTACAAAACGGCAATTATCTTCTAGAAAGAATCTGGGAACATGTGTGACGTTTGCTGTTTCCTCTGTGTTCTGACGTACTTCCTGCCCAAACAGGAAGTTGGGGAAGTTCAGTTCAAAGGGCTTTTTCCTTTATGAATGATCAATATTGTCGATGCATATTTTTTAGTAAACTAAAGCAAGTCAGTTTGGCCACTAGGGGTGCTCTGCATTTAACCATCCAGTAAAGTTACACACACCATACTTGAGTAAAAGTATGGATACTTTACTGTAAAAATTACTTCACTACAAGTTACAAGTCACCAAATACAATACATGATTTTTCTGATAAACAGCATCCAGTACCTTCAGCATCCTGCAGATGGCGATGTCACCTCGTCCGCCCAAGAAATACATCTCAATAGAAAAAGATGTTGACTTGTTGCGCACAATCACAATGTAACGATAAGTGTTCTTTCAAATGTAGTAGAGTAAAGAGACAAATACTCAATCTATGATGTAGTCAAGTAGAGAGTAAAAGTTGTTGTTTTTTTTTCCAGTACAGATACAAAGTTAGTTAACAAAGTAGCAAATGGAAGCTACGTGGAAAAATCGCTTAAAACTCGGCTGCGTTCGGTGAACAGGAAATAGCTGTCAACAAAACACATGATGTAACACATGTCAAGATATCAATAGGCAGAACAAATGTTACAAATGTAACATCTGCACAGCTGTAGCGTTTGTTTGACACGCTACATATGTATCATCTGCCCCGTGTTTGGTTCCACGCTGGTCTTCAGGCTGAGCTGGTGGAGGATTTGATTTCACTTATTTAACGTGACAGGGGACGGTTGGCGGAGCCGGACCAAACTAATTGGATCAAGTCTGGTAATTGTCCAGCACACTGGTTAGTGTTTTGAGGGAATGCTTAAGCTCATCCACAATTGGAAAAATGTGATCTTCTCTCTGAAGCTCAGGCGCTCTCAAAAACTGTATATAAGGGGGAAAAAACGCACAGTTGAGCGTTAAAGATCCGAATCAGTTATGCTGGATCAGTTTTGCAGAAATCAGATCTTCACTCTTTCATCCTTTTTTTTTTTTTTATCAGTTTTGTTCATTTCTGGGTCACATATCAGCATCTCCGGCCTGATTGCTTTTGGACTGGGAGAACCTGGTGGAAATTCACATGAAAATGAAAACTCCACGCAGAAAGCACCCGGCCTTGTGGCGGACCCGGGTCTCCATGACGGCGCTGCCCTGTGCCACCGATCTTTTTTCCCTTTATTTAGGTCAATCTTTCGCCTAATATAACAAGCAGGATGGGGGTCACAAAACACTTAGTCCGTCTTCTCTTCTCAGGAAAAGTAATCTGCTGAAATATATCCCCATTATACAGTAGAGCTCAGAGGCAGTGAGTGAACGATGGAAGGACAGAGGCGAGTGATGACAGGGATAATGAGGGTGATGAAAGTATAGACAGGGCACACATGGACGACAGACAAATGAATTATTCACCTCACACACCACTGCCTTGTCTTCTTCATGTGCTTCTCAAACAGCCACTGACCCACATGCACTAAAAGAAAAGTTGCCAACATTGTGTGCGTGTGTGTGTGTGTGTGTGTGGGTATGTGTGTGTGTGTGTGGTTTTCATCCAATTTAAATATATTTTGCACAACATTTAAAATAGTTTACTATATCTTACTATAAATATGTTATACATAGTAGATTTTAAACTTTCATCCATCCATTTTCTACCACTTAATTTTAAAGTTATTGGGAGCTGGAACCAATCAAGGCAACTGTTCAACTCTCCTGAGGGCGGGACACACACCCTGGATTGGTGGCCGGCCAATCACAGTTGGTTTTTTTAGATTTAGCCTTTTTGCTTTTCAAAGGTTTGTGCAAACTGTTACAAGGAGTATTAAAATTAAAATGCATTAAGTACATATTACAGTGTAACAGTATATTATATATATTATATGTATATATATATATTTTTTAATACCAGGAATATATGTATATACATATACTGTATATGAAAAGATATCCACATTTGTTACATACACATTAAAAACTAATACATTATAATACATACATACACACACACACACACGCATATAAAATATACAGTATATGTGCTTATATAAACTATTGGAAACATCTGCACTTTTGACATGTGCTTTTAACCAATACAAATTTCAGCAGTAGTAGCAAAACGACAAACACGTTCATTAGAATTGTACAGCAAACACGGAGTGAGAAGAGAAGAGCACAGACTCACATTCACAAGCTCCATAAAACCACTGTGGAACAACTCTGTAAACTGCAATTAAAGTCCCACGTACTAATTAGCTGGAAATGACTGCTTGTTAAACCACGGCACGTTTAGACAGTGGATTTAACAGAACTGCCCAACAAATACACCCTTCACTCGCCTTTACACACAATTCAGCCTAGTCGGCAATTTCCTTACAACTTTTTGGAAATTTTGGGAAATAATACTGGTTTGGATACTCTTTAATACTCGTCTTGTGGAAGCTTGAGCAGAAAAGGATAATCGGCTTTTTCAAACGAGTTATTGATCACATCTCTGAGCCTCAGAGAAGAAATCGGTGAGTTTAGAGTGGAAAGACTGAAAAATGAGAAGCTCTCAAATAATCATCAAAACGGACAGTTACAAAACGCTGCGGTGCATCTATTGGCATTTTGCTAGTTATATCATATTAATATACGAACATGTGCGGTGTACGTGTCATTATCGACCCTAACCCTCATCCATAGGCTCAACTCCCTGTAACCCAGAAATGGACAAAATGTGAGTTAAATGGCTGCGTGTTAAATTTTTATCGCCAATCTAGAACTATTTTCAAGCTCTAAGAAGATTCAAAAACTTAACGTAAATACGATTCATAATAATACATTTATTGAAATTGAAATTTACATGATGTATTTAAAATGCAGTTCTGCCCACTTTTCCAAAAAACCACTAACACCCAATCAAGTGATGTGAATAGCAATCATGTTGGCCAATGAATGAATAGTTGTCAATATTAAACAAAATAACTAGACGTGTGTTCAATACATAACATATGAATAGGCATATGAATACATATTCAATAAATTATAGATATAATAAATATAATAATACATATAAGAAAACAATAATACCATATTACACCATAAAAATAATACGCTTTCTCTTTCCAGCCCCCCCTACACACTCTCTCACTCTTTTTCTCTCTCTCTCTCTCTCTACCCTCCCCCTTATATAATATATACTATGTTTTTAATTTCTCTTATTTACTCAATGTTTCCTATAAATATATTTATATAACACTGTAGATACAATCAATCCCGTAATATATATTAGAAAGTGCCCGCTGCTTATTTTTCCCAACTGCCCATTTCAACCACAATAATATTCTCTTGTTTTTCATGTCCTTCACCCATCTTTTTTACATAAAGTTGTTCTCACATGCTCCTGCTTCCATCAAGTTTTTTTTTTTTTTTTTTTTTTTCCGAGTGAAAGAGTCCTCCTGTGTCCATTTTAGGACACAGAGCCCACTGGTGCATGAAGGCTGGCTGTCGCTTCACATTACAGTGAGCAGTTATTGAGCACTCGCCCCTCGTGATCAGAAACCCTTCACAATGCATACATCCTCTTCTCCAGAGGTCCGAAAAACGTATCTGTGCGAGAGGCTGGATAATAACAGGTCACCTACAGCAGCTCCGGCCCAGGAATGGATTACGTCTTACACAAAAACAACGTCAGCGCAGAAAAAAGCAGATCTATAAAGGCACATCACAGAACATTCCGCAGATCTAGAGAGAGGAACGCGGGCAGACGCATGTTCACATGTTCCAAACCTCAGCCCACTTCTCACCGTCTCTCACGCAACGCTCCTCGCCAAGCACTTCCTGTTCCTCTTGCTTTTGTTTATTTGGTGCCCAGCGCTGTTACCAACGGCCTTTTAGATGGGAACTGAAACAGGGGTCACTTTAGTTTAAGGTGTGTGTGTGTGTGTGTGTGTGTGTGTGTAGAATCTAGCATTTGTGTGGCTTCATCAAACGACCTTGGTGTTTTCCAGGCCAAAGGTCACAGGTTTGAATCCCAGAGCGTTGCGTGACAAAAAGAGTTTTAAAGCTTTAACGTGCCAAACGTTTCATAATTTACGGGGCAAACTTGACTTTTCTGAGCATTTGAGCTTATATAATAATTGATTATGGATATTTAAAATACTATTTGCCGAAATATGATAAATAAACGATCAATCAATAATTGTCTAACTCGCAATCAAATGCTGATTTTACCGATGCAATGTCAGATACCGGTTTTATTTTTCAGATACCAATTTCACAAATTTTGGATCATATTTTCAATTTGTGAGGTCTGTCACACTGATTCTGAAGATGAAGGTAATGTGATGTGTAATGTGAGAGCGTGACCCAGGATTTGAGATATTATGTTCACAATAAAATGTGCTCACAAACATCGCATCGTTTTCCTTTCTATCGCATTTTTGGAAAGTTGACGGGAGACAATTTTGGCATAAAACAAATTAATTTTCCTTCAAGGACGTCTGAAGAGCGTCTCTGATTGTAGGTCAATCTAATAATAACGTACAGCTTGAACATCTTCAACCAAATCATCTAAGTATGTCAATATAGTAAAAAGCGATTCACATAAGGCCCATTCCGGCCCGTGGGCCGCAGGTTGGCCATCACTGATTTATATAGCATGTGAAAATATCTGCGTGTGACTTAAAAACTCAAATCTCGCTCCAACGTTGCGTTCACGAGCACGATGAAGCCGCGCACCCTTGAGTCGTTCTCCTCGATAAATACAATTAACCTCAAGTCATCGCCGCGCAACCCGGGATTGATCGGAGCGGGCCGAGTTGCAGCCGGGCCTGTCAGCACCAGGCATAATCAATACAGCCCATCGATCCAACATGCGGTGTGTGTTTTGTGTGTCAGCGCGCACATGTGAGGGATCACGCTGCATCTGCATCGGATTTGTGCTCAGTGTGCGATTGCGGCTGCAGCAGGGGAAGATAAAACAGAAATGTTCCGCGGCTCAGACTCCGGCCCAGTAACGCTGCGAGAGCCAGTTTCTGCTGGATGATGCAAGTCGGGGTGCGAAGTGTGACACACTAGAAATACTCACCTCGGAAAACCTTGACCTCGTGTTTTTACAGCATCACTGGACTCAACATATACGTACTGTCATCTGATGGAAAGAATGAAATTAGAGATTCGGCACGTCACAATAAATACACTCATCTAGCATTTACTGAGTCCTTACACTTTCTCTCTTCGTCCCTCTTTCTCTGTCTCAATCTCTCTCTCTCTCTAATTCTCTCATTGTGTCTCTCTCTTTCTCTGTCTCACCATCCGTCTTTCTCTGTATATCTGTCTCAATCTCTCTTTCTGATTTTT
>SOMO01000288.1:228709-243946 GCA_028128575.1 Paedocypris carbunculus | reverse complement strand
ATTATTTTTTTATAATAATAATTATTAGATTCCAATTACAACTTGTAAGTGTAACGTAAACCCACCTATTTTAAACTGTTTTTGTTTTTAAGCAGATGCATCTTCCTCAGCTCAAAGACAAATGCAGGATTCTCCAAGTCGGGGAGCAGCAAGAGGAAATGGAGGAGGAAAATGTAGGAGAGAAGAGTCTGCGAGAAACTCAGAGACAAATCAAGAAGAAAAAGTACAAGGTGCTTGTGGAGGAAAAGCAGAAACAAGTTGGAAAAGAGGTAGAGGAGGACATGGAAGAGGTAGAGGACTGATAAAAGACGACCAGAGAAATCAGCATGTTGGCCATGAGAGGCCAAAAGACCAGAGAATGTACAAACAAGATGAAGAAGTGCAAGGTGCTTGTGGAGGAAGAGCAGCAAGCAACAGAGGAATGAGAGGACGTGAACAGCATCATTCAGCTTTCCTACGATCAAAACGTTGCCCTCCAAAGAAATTCTACAAACAGGCTGAAGCAAAACATAGTGGCTTGAGCTTGAGACGTAAGCAAGTACGAAAATTGAACAGAGATGGCAGCGGTGATGGACGAAGAATGGGGTACAAAGCACTAGAAAGACTGTTGGAAAAGGAGGCATCTGAGATTGCGATCACTTTGTCGTCTAGCTTGGCTTTCAAGGCTTTGCTTGATGAGAAACATATGAGAAATGACCTGTTGCAGTTAGTCTGTTTTGTCCTCTGCAAGGCCTTCCAGTCTCGCATCTTCCGCAAGAATATACTGCATTTAGCTCAGACTGTTAAGGACTCTTCGTTTTTCCGTCTTGTTCTTCCATACTATGTGACTGCCATGGTGTCAGATTACCAGCAAGCCAAAGGAGATGATTTAGCCTGCTTTTCACTGACCGAACCTTTGAAGGATGGTGTTGACTTGCCTGGTGGTTTGCAGAGTGAAGAGTCTCACACAATAAAGAGCAGTCAGTACAACCAACATTTGAGAAACATAATCCGTCTTGTCTCAGATGTCCTCAACATGTTTCCCTCTAGTTCGTTCGTACCAGCCTCAAAGTTGCTGAATCTTCTTAAATCATCCATCAATGATTTGCGTGCCAATGGTGTGGACATTCTCAAAAGCCTTGATGAGGATTTGGAGAGGGTTGACGTATTGATTAAGCAACCGCAAAAGAAATTAAGAGAAGGAACATTGCGCTCTGATAAATACTCATTTCTAGCAGCTGATGAAGAGGTACCAGTGGGAGAAGAGGACTTCAGGACAATGAGCATCTTTCCCACCTTTGAGGAGTTTCACACTGATCATAGACCTCTTCTCAGACAGAATATTGTGACTCAAAACTTCACTTCTTCTCAAATCTATCTTGACACACACTTCCGACTTCTTCGTGAAGATTTTGTGAGACCACTTCGAGATGGTGTGAAAGAGATTCTGAAGAGCCAACAGGAAGGAGGTCCCATGAGAAAAAAACAATTTGATGACATCAGAGTCTACATCAACACCCAAGTACTCATGCCAATCTGCACACCAACAGGGATTGCCTACAAAGTGAAATTTGATCCAGAGTCTCTTCGGGTTAGTTAATCCAGATTAAGACAAATGTATTTTCTGTTCAGTTTGACACTAGCATTCCCAAATGCAAAGTAAAGATTATAGTAAGGACTTAAAAAAATAGTTTTGAATTGTTACCTGTTTGACATTCAATTGTCTACTATCTGTTCAAAATGTGAAATAACACCATCATTTTACGTCACAGTCTGTCCGGTGGGAGAACTCCAAACGTCTGCTTTATGGATCCCTTGTCTGTCTCTCCATGGACAACTTTGAAACCTTCCTTTTTGCAATGGTGTGTAATCGGGAGCCTAATCAACTGCGCAAAGGATGGGTGGATCTCTGTTTTTTCCCAGATGGCAAGGTTAATCTGGCCAGTATACAGCCCTCACATTCTTTCCTGATGGTGGAGACTACCGCTTACTTCGAGGCCTACAGATATGTTCTAGAAGGTCTTCAGGAGCAAGAAGAGGCTGATTTGCCCTTTCAAAGGTATCCTGGTGTGAATATAAAATATACTTAGTATTAGATGTTTACTTGCATTTACGTAAATAGTTATAATAAATAAATATTGTTTTGAATAATTTTGGTATTTTAATCTAGCTGTACATCAGCATGCATGTATGCATTAAAACATATTCCTCATAGACATCTACATTTTTTGTATGTAATATGTATGTAATCTTTTTTTGACTTTGTCATTATATAACAAATCTAACCTGAATGTGTTTTTGACAGATATATTGTGGAGTGCAGTACCAATGTTAATTCTCCATCCTACCTTCGAGAGAGGGGAAGAACCTACAATCTGTCCTGCATCAGGGCTAAAGGGCAGAAGGAGGTTCCACCCTTCAATCCCCTGACTCCAGCTGCCTGGCCTGATGAGGAAACAATGGGACTTGATGAAAGCCAACTTCAGGCTCTAAAACTGGCCTTGACCAACGAGTTGGCCATCATTCAAGGACCACCAGGCACAGGTCTGTTAGGATGCTCTAACAATATTGTTTACTACCAGACTAGGTTGACATTTTTTTTTTATTGTTTTCAGGAAAGACACATGTTGGACTGAAAATTGCTCAGGCTTTGCTGAATAACCATGAGGCCTGGTCACACAACAGACCCATGTTAGTGGTCTGCTATACTAATCATGCTCTTGACCAGTTTCTGGAAGGTACAGTAATTACTGTATTAGTGTTCGATTGTTTATGTGGGTTTAGTTTATATTTTTCCCAAACATTTCCTTATTATTTCGTTACAGGCATCCATAGCTTTTTAAAACAAGGCATTGTAAGAGTTGGAGGACGAAGCAACAGTGAGATTATAAAACAATTCACACTTAGGCAACTCACCAGCTCAAGGGATTTCCGAAGTACGCGACCACATTCCATTAGAGCAGCCCATTATGCTGTGAGTACTGGGATTCTCTTAGTATCATTACCAGGATCTTGTGCAGACTGGTGTTCTGGCAGTGCGCAAATTACTGTTTTGATGTCTGTATTTTGGGTTGTATTTGGCGCTTGTGGAATTGTCACAAGTTCAGCTGGGAAATCTTGTTCACATTTGATCAAAACCAATTTGACAACCTCACTTCATTTTCAATACGTTTATGTGGTATGCCTGAGCATAGAGTCAGTGTCATGAGTGTCATTAGTTTTAGAACAAGCTTAGTTAATACTAAAATTTTTAGCGATCTTGGGACCTAAGCGAATTTGGATCTAAGGACCCAAAACTATTACTGTAGCGGTGCCACTGCTCAGTGTTATAGTATATAGAGTTTGTTTGTTTTATTAATCTCTTCAACTTTTTCATTCTGCAAAAAACTATACACTGACTGTACTTGCTAGTTTGTGATGATCAATTACTTGTGTTCACCTACTGCCACAGATCCGCACAAAAATGGATATGGCTGAAGAGACGATAAAGCGTCTGTCTCTCCAGCTTAAATGTACATTGCATGGTGTGCTTAAAGAAGACTTCCTGCTGAGGTTCATCTCTCAGAAACACTGGAATAGTCTGTCCGTTCACTTTGTAAGTCTGAATTTACAGTTGACAATCTTGTTCATACTCGATTGTTTTGCGATTTTCACTTTGTCCATTATTCATCAGCATATTAATGTCTTAGTTGTGATTTCTTCCTGTTAAATGTAGAATGAATTTTGTCATCTGGAACAGGGTAGGTCATTCCTATCAGAGTGGCTTGGCTTGGGAAACTTAACTTTTCAGCTGTGGGAACACGAACCATATGAGGAAGGTGAGTTAGGGTGCTTTCACACCCGTGGTCTGGCTCATTTGGTCCAGACCAAGGGCAATACATGATACATTGTTGCATTTATCTGCCATTCTGGTCCCTGTTCACATCACACCTTTTGCTCTCACCCAAACGGAACCAAAATTCAGTCATGTGACATCATCCACGTCACTCATTGGCCAGATGTGTCCTTTTAATATTTCCTAAACTGATTATTCAGAATTGCAGGTAAAATCCATTTAACATTTTAATGCTGCTTTCGGTGATCTTGCTTCGCACGTCACTTCAGGAGAATGTTCCACAGCGCAGCTCACTACTGCAGCTGAATTTAGTCAAAAGGCGCAGTCATTTTTGGATTTGGTACAGTTCAAGTTCGGACCGCGTTCTCACCACAAGCGAACCACACCGAGGCCAGATTTTTTTTTTTTTGGTCTCTGTGCGCTTGTTTGTTCCGCTTTTGGTGCGGATCAGAGTTTGATTGCCACTTTCACACCTGCCCGAAGCGAACCATACCAAATAGCGAAATGACCTTGTGTGATTCAATCAAACTGAAAAAGGAAGGTGTGATACCACCCTTAAAGTAGCATCGGTGCCATTAACTCTTCACTGTCTCTTTAGATTCTGCCAGAGCAGTTGAAGGAGCAGAGGAAGTTGAAGATTTGGTGGATATTGTTGAAGAGGCCGATCTCATCCAAACTGAGAGGATTTTAGTGGATGCAGAGCACCAGCAGAAGAGAACCTCAAAGCAGCAGCAACGTGACAAGGAAATGTGGTTAGAAGTTTCTAACATGATGCTGTCAATGTCTACAGAAGAAAATGAAAAACAACTTCAAGTGGATCCAAGTCAACCTGATATGACAGAAGGCCAATGGGAGGTTTGTTGCTTTCATGGTCATTATTTTGGCATTGTACTCAACTCTAATTTGTTTGGTAATTTGTTTGTGCTTGCTGTCAGATTCAACACCACCAGAAAAAGAAAATGAAGGATAGGGTCAAAAAGGAGCTGAAGAAATCATCAGTCATGAGTCAGAAAGAGGAGAAGACCATTAAAGATGTCTGGAATCTGACTCTGGGAAACAAATGGAGACTTTATCGGTAATAAACACAAATATAACTACAATTTGCATCTATCATCCAACCATCTATCCATCCATTCATTCATTAAATCTCTCTTTGATGTTGCTCGTAATTTGAAGTAATTAAAATATTTGACAAAGTGTATTAAAAGTGCAGAAAGTGGGAAGCACGAACACCTTTATTGTTGCAGTGTCCACGGCCGAGCAAAACCCGTGGGAAAGCTTTTACAACGTTTACAAACTCAAACACACTTTAAAAATTGAGAAAAATGTTTAATTTGTAGTCTAAAATGGTTAGACTACAAATTGCCTTTAATGTATATAAAATGTAATGTCCATTTTTTTTTTCCACCAATAGCACAAAACTTTCCCCCTAAAGGGTAATGTTTCATTTAGATTGTGTTTAGGTAATTTTTTTTAATATAACTTTTACCACAACTATATAGTGATGGAAAAACTTGAACATGGACTTTGAAAGTGCTTGAATTTATCTTTCAGTAAGTGTAGGAACTCTGAAAATGACAAAATGTTTCTAAATTACAGTGAATAAATCAGCAGACTGTAGTTCTGTCAAAGTGGTTTATTGTATTTTCTCTTCTGCAGTCTTTGGGTTTCCCGCTATCAGAAGTATCTCCGTGAAATGATGCTCAATGCCGAGCAGGTCTACCAAAACTTAGCGGAACGCCTCCAAGAAATTCGATTGCAAGATGACCTCCGTGTTCTGCGGGAATCTCGGGTGGTTGGAATGACAACCACAGGAGCAGCTAAATTCAGAAAGATTCTTCAGGAGCTAGAGCCTAGGCTGGTGATTGTGGAAGAGGCAGCAGAGGTTTTGGAGGCTCACACCATCACCACACTCAGCAGAGCTTGTCAACATCTCATTCTGATTGGAGATCACCAGCAGGTACTTGAAAAAAAACTCAAGTTGTAAAATTTGTCTCAGTAATTCATATTTTGCAAAACAAAGAGCCACTGTTATATTTAAGTAGCGTATTATAAACATTTTGCAATTAAAACCATTACTATAAACTTAAACTATGATTTTATTGTTCAATTATCGTTTCTTCTACTGCTTAGCTGAGGCCTAGCGCAACTGTATACGACCTTGGAAGGAATTTTAACCTGGAGGTGTCTATGTTTGAGAGGCTGGTTAGAGTCAAATTTCCATTTGTACGGCTCAACTACCAGGTTAGTATAGTTATTGTATATTCCTTATAATGGAATGAACAGAGATTCCACATAAAACAAGTTTACATCAATTGTTATTGTCCACATTCTTTAAAAATATTGCGTTGTCTCTGATTTTTGTTTGTTTGTTTGCAGCATCGCATGAGACCCAGCATTGCTTGTCTCTTGACTCCCATTTATGAAAATCTGGAAAATCATCCTTCTGTTCTGGAGTATGAAGATGTAAAGGTCAGTGATGTAATTTTTTAATCCTATGCGTTCTATCCTATTCATTTAATATATGCAGTTATACAAATTATTTTCAATGAACAAAATAAAAACATAAAATGTTTAATCATTTTTGACTGCCTATATTTTTCAATTTTTTTTGTCAAACTTATTCGACAAATTAACTTTAATCATTGAAAAAAAAAAAATCATCCCTCATGACTTTTTTCCCCTGACAGAGTTCTTTTAAAATACACATTTTTTTGTTTTTTATAGGGGCTTTCGACCAACATTTTTTTTGTGAACCATTCTCATTTTGAAGAAGAAATTAAGGATGAACAGAGCCACCAGAACACGCACGAGGCTAGATTTGTGGTTGCACTTTGCCGCTACCTGCTATGTCAGGAGTACAAGCCATCTCAGATCACCATTCTTACCACTTACACAGGCCAGCTTCACTGTCTGAGAAAGTTAATGCCGCTCAGTGAGTTCTCCGGTGTCAATGTCCACGTGGTTGACAAATATCAAGGGGAGGAAAACGATATTGTCATACTGTCTTTAGTGCGCAGTAACCTGCAGAAGAAAGTGGGTTTCCTGAGCATTTCAAATCGCATTTGTGTCGCCTTATCACGTGCTAAGATGGGACTCTACTGCATCGGAAACCTAGATATGCTCAGCTCAGTAACCCTGTGGAGCAAGATCTTTTACTCTCTGAAAAAGCATGGTCAAGTGGGTCCAACTTTAACATTAAGCTGTCAAAACCATCCTGACAGACAGACCATTGTGTCCTGCGCAGATGACTTCAAGCTAGCTCCAGAAGGTGGCTGCGACCAACCTTGCCTGTACCGACTTGAATGTGGCCACGTGTGTACCCGTTTTTGTCACCCCTATGATGTGGACCACAAAGAATTCCAGTGCATGAAGGACTGTCCCAAAGTGCTGTGTGACCTTAAGCACAAATGTCCAGTTCGATGTTACCAGGAATGTCCAGAAAACTGTTATGTGGATTTAGAAAAGGTAATACCGTCTTGTCTGCACAAGCAGCAGGTTCCTTGTTACCTAGACCCAAAAATGTTTGAGTGTCAGGAACCTTGCCAGAAGATCCTTGAATGCGGCCATCCCTGTAAAGGTGTTTGTGGAGCCTCCTGCAACTCTTTCAAATGCCAGGTGAAAGTTCCCACGCAGCTGAAATGTGGACATTTGCAAAAAGAGCCTTGCTTTATTGCCCTGGATCCTTTGTCAAATCCACGCTGCAGAAGCAAGTGTAAAACTACTCTGAAATGTGGGCACTCTTGTTCTGGTACTTGTCGTAATTGCTGTCAAGGTCGTCTCCACCAAGGATGCACCCATGAATGCCAACAAATTCTTGTGTGCTCCCATAATTGCACCGAGCCTTGCGTTACAGACTGCCCGCCATGTTCCTTTCCTTGCCAGAACAGCTGTATTCACAGCTCCTGCAAGAAGGCTTGTGGCCAGGCCTGTACTCCTTGTATTGAACCTTGTGCTTGGCAGTGCCCCCACTACAGCTGTACCAAGCTGTGCCATGAACCATGTGACCGACCCCCTTGCATGGTTCCTTGTAGGAATGTCTTGCCCTGCAAGCATCAATGTATTGGCCTGTGTGGAGACCCTTGTCCAGACAAGTGTCGTCATTGCGATGCAAGTGAGGTACAAGAAATATTCTTTGGAAATGAAGATGAGCCAGATGCTCGTTTCATTCAGCTAGAAGATTGCAGGCACATCTTTGAGTCAACCGGAATGGACCGATACATGAGTCTTGACGAAGAGCAGAATGCTGAACTAGCTCAAAGGGCAATTCGACTGAAAGATTGTCCTAGGTGTCACACTCCCATTCGCAGAAACCTCCGGTATGGTACCCACATCAATCGGAATCTTGCAGCAATTGAGATGGTAAAAAATAAGATTAGTGGTGTAGAGCCTGATATTGAGGAAAAACAGAAAGTCCTCCGAATGCAGCTATACGATAACCACATTTTGAGGGATTTTCTCCCCAAAGAGTTTATTTCTCTGAAAGACAAGCTACGGGAAAAAGTCATGAGTTCCAAACAACTATGGAAAGTAGAAGACTTGACAGCCTTTCTTGAAAAATTTGGAAAGCTGAAGCAAATTGTGGTGGAACAAAAAATAAATTACCACAGTGAGGAGTTTGCTCACTTTCTTCAAGAGTGCTTGGACTTCCTGTTTGATTCACACCAGAGATTTTCAGAGCAGCAGGTTTCAGATCTTGACCGTGAATTGAAGAGACTGTCTTACTTGGCTGAGCTTAATGTACGATGTGAAAAAACATCTTCTCCAGAGCTTTACCCTGAGGTCCAACAGTTGAGAGAAATCCTGGAGAGCATGTTGCCATTCACAGAGGAACGTGAGTTCAAAGTGAAGGATATTTTTGTGAAGCTGGAGACCAAACTACCATGCAGTGGTTTGGGCATCATAGACGAGGAGAGAATAATGATCGTTAAAGCCATTGAGGACTATGGAGGTGCCATGATGCAAAGTAAATGGCCAGAATGCAATTTTATAATCGGAGGACAAAATCACACTCTGTTTCAAGAAAATGCAGTGGCATCTGAGATGGATGGAGCAGAGCATCTTGCCTGGTCGAATGATGCCAATTTAGCCATACCCTACTACAGACTTTTCTAAATTAATCCAATTGGGGGGTGGTCATTTTACCAAAAGTGAAAACAGGTTCAATACTTCAAACTGAAACACTGTTCAAGCAAGCAAATTAAAAAGACAGAATGGATCAAAATTGTTAGAGATAAGCTTGAGCAGACGCCTTTCTGCTCAACTGCTTTCTGTGAGAGAAAAAAACACGAAGTACAAGTCAGTGTCTGCTAAAAAAGTGAAAAATGACAAAAAATGTCGAAAGCAATAGAAAAATTCTTAACAAAGGAACACAAAAATGGAACTGTCCCCACCAGCCAAGAATCAGACTTGATCCTTACCATATCTAACTCATTAGTTTGACACAAAGTCTTTTTGTACTTGTGCATTTCTGAAAATGTATGTGTTCTTGTTAGTTGTCGTTCATCGTATCATTTCTAGCTTTTTTGTTTGCCAGTGGTCTGTCATTTGAAAGAAACATGTTTTCTAGAGAAGATTTGGGCAGCTGATTCTTTAGATTAGTCAGCAGTCCTAAGTGCAATGAACAATGTTTTAGTTCATTAAAAGTAAAAAATACAAATGGCTGGCTTGGGGGAAAGTCATGCAGGTTGAGGGAGCTTTGGCATGTTTCTTGTACAGTATTCAGATCCACTGAATTGTGTGGAAAATACAAAATTATAATTTCTTAATTTAGGTAAAGTGAGTGAGATTGTCAATATTGTGAACCATCTTGAAATTGTGCTCTCCATTTATCCTAATCAGTGAAGTGCACATACACGCAGTGAAGTGAACACACACAAACCCAGAGCAGTGGGCAGCCTAAGTTGTGGCTCCCGGGTGACATGTGAGTTTCAGTGTCTTGCCCAAAGACACTTACGGCTTTATAACAATGTTTTTTTTTTTTTTTTTTTCAACAAAGAGCTGTTTTGGGACTCCGCAGTTTTTGGACGTCTAAATCAAGGTGTATACAGAAGAAGAATAAAAGTTGTTCAGTTAACAAAAATGTTAAGCAAGAAAATTACCTTCTTATTCTCTAGGTATTTTCCTCAGCATTGCTTAATTTATTCTCACCTTGTTTGCTTGTTCTTACCAATTTGCATGTAATGTTTGATTATAAAGCAATGCTATTTACTCACAAGTCTGTTTAATTTTCAAAAGAATTCAATAAATCTTGAATGAAAACTGTGTGAGTGTTTGCTTCATTTTGAAAGGTATCTCAGTGGGACCGATGCTCTGAACTGGGTTTATTTTTTGCCTAGGTGTATAAAACACAGCTTCTGAAATTCTTGTCAAAAAACTCAAACCAATAGCTTGTACTCTTTAGGCCAAAGAAATAAAATCCCTGGATCATCATAACAAACAATTTGGTTCAAAATCAGAACATATTGTCCTTCAGCTAACATCACAACTTTGTGTAAAAAGACACACACCATGTAATTTGACAGAGGTAAAGAGTGAAGCTATTTATTCAAATCTATTCTTTCAAGTTGTAGTGGTTGACAATTACAATTGGTTGACAATTGGAGATTAACAAGGCGTTTTCATCTACACATGGTATAGAGATTGAGTTTCAAACCAAGCAGTTGAACAGATGTGTTTGTTAAAATCTAAAACTGATGATGTTACTTTCTCTAAAAAATATTTTATTATACATTTTATTACATTTTTAATATTATGCACTTATCACAGTCCAACTGGCAAAAATAACTGAAAATTAAATTAATAAAATGTTAAATGTTATCATAATCTTCAACCTGTAACATTTAATGACTATAATGAATATAACAATGGCAATTAATGTGAAACGAGTCTGCAAGTCTGCTCAACTACAAAAGCCATTAAATTCCTCATTAGTTCACGCGCATCAATTAACACGAGCGAGTGGCTCAGGTGTCGTGCTCACGTTCTGCCGCTGGGTGGCGCTTTTTGAGCGATGAAGGGAAATCACTTCCGAGCGATAGATTCACATGATGCTGACAAGATTAATGGTCCTTACTGAAGAAGACGAGTCTTCTAGGCACTTTAGGCAAGTGATTTATAACTCAAATGTAATTGTTCCATCCAACTCTATTACATTTCCATTCGGTAACTCGCATTAACTACCGAGACTTTAATCTTTCAGACACCTTAATCTTCTACCGCTCCGTCATAAGCCTGACCGTTTTACATAATAATTCGAATGAATAATACATGGTTTATTTAATTACTGTTAATGTTTTCTATATATATTTTAGCAGCCGTTGCATAATATTAATATATTATAATAGTATTGTTTAATTAAGAATATTATTATGATTCATTGTAATTATTAATTGTGTATTGTTAATAACATTTTACCACACACACACACACGTTTTTTTGTGTGCCAAATTTGTCCTTATACATATGTATTTTTTTTTATTTTACACTCAATAATACGTCTGAATTTGAGTGCAATATGTTCAGATTTTAAATCTTAAATTACAAAAGACACAATAAAAAAATAGTCTTCTGAGCCAAACCAATTGTATTCTCGATGTCCTTATATCACCAAACCCATAATTTAAACCAGGAAGTAAAAGGTTAAAGAACGGAACAGTAAAGGTGAAAAATGCCAAAAACTTTTCAGCTAATGAGATCATTGAGTTTATAGCACTGAAACTGCAAAACCTTGATTGAAATTACTCTTTTCTTTGAGTTACAATTAAACAAATGATAGGATATGAATCCTGGATAGTCCATTCACTGTACAACAGGTTCAGACTTGCAAATGATAAAGATAGTAAGTTAATTCCATAGTATTACATTTCACAGCAAGATAATTAAATGCCCTGTAACCCGCTGTACTTTGGATTAAACAATTGTAGAAACTCAGATGTGTGTAAAAGATGAAACTAGTGTGGAATGTTTGTTGCAACAACTTTTCTAAATTATAATTAATTAAATGATATTATATTGTTATAATTAAAATATAACAGTGATTGTTGTTTTTAGATTATATTTTTTTCAATAATACTGTACATGCCAAAATGATTTCGGGCACAATTTTCCAAAATAACTGATTGATAAGAAGTATTTTCTCTTCTTGTGTGCAGACACAGTTAATTAACAATGGATTTTGTAGAGTCCATTTTATTTAATTAAATCCACTATTAGCAGATAATACTGTTATTAAACATTGGCATTTTATTTTAATCTATAAACACACTTGATACACTTTGATTTATTCTATTGGTGTAAATTTTACACTGTTTTGAATTGCAATAGTGTAGCAATTTTCACTGTTATGAGTACAAACAGTTTTCGCTGTGGTCTGATTGTGTAATAATTTTTACTAAAAAAATAATACGTTCAAATTCCCCAAATGTAGCATTATATTAACACATATTTTAGGGTTGAAACACATGCTCTCGGGCCAGGTGTAAAATTTAACACTCACAGAGTTGATTTATCACTGCACAAATGTGTGTGTGTGTGTGTGTGTGTGTGTGTGTGTGTGTGTGTGTGTCTGTGTGTGTGTGTAGGTGTGTGTGTTTGTGGGTCTATAGAACACATGTGCTGTGCTCAAACCTTTTGGTAATGGATACAAACATGTAATGAAATCCACATCTTGTTCCTTGCAGCTTATAAAAGTCCATTTAATCGCAGAGAAGTCCAACACATTCGTGCAGGAGTCAGACACTAAATATCCTTGTAAATGTGTCTTGCATAAACAGTCTAAATTTCAATTTAAGATCCTCTTCTCTAGGTTAATAATGGAGTGTGATGCTTGAAGTGAGCATCACACTCCATCCTGGCTTTTGCAAAGTAAATCTTAAGTGTCTAGGTTGATATGAAAGAAAAAAATCCATTTATGACCAATACATTCTATACATGCATAGAAAGTGCAATCATTTCCAGACTGCAAATCGATACGTCCTTTCTTGTTCCACCACGTCAAATTGTCAAATGTCCATCTTGGTCGTTCACCAAACAACCATTAGCGCAACTGAAAGAATATATCTACAGATCAGAAATATACAGGCTCAGAGCCAAAGCATATTCATAATCAGGAAATGAATCTACAATTTATCCACTAATATAGAATTTATAGGTTTCCAAAGAAACTAAAAAAAACTGGATTACTCAAAAAGAAGAGAAGCCATTACATCATTCCCAGTCAATTCGTTCGTTGGATAAAATTTCTCAAACAAAATAAAAGTTCATAAATCAAAAACACAGTTACCTCTACTTTCGTATAAACTACTCAAAAGTACAATAAAATCCCGAGTTTTTTATTATTAATCCAGTACTAAATGCTGTGTGTGTCACAGATCCTGGCTTAAAGCCGGGCGGAACTTTTATTTTGAAGTACTCTTGACTCTTATTTTGAAGTTTTCGTTTCTGTTTGTTGCTGCTTCATGTTCCTTGTCCCAGGTGTTTTGTGATAGTCGTTAATCTCTGTATTTAAGTCCCTGTTACATTACATGTAGTCTTTGCCAGTTTGTCAGTTGATTTTTGTCCTGTCATGGTCGCCTCTCGTCTTGTTACGTTTATGCCTTTTGGATTTTCCTGGATTAAATCTTTATTTGAACACTTAACCACTTAACACTTAGCTCCTCCTGGCTGAGAAAATGTAACGCTAAATACTTTCCTAAGAACACACAGAAACACAGCCACAGTATCATGTGAGGAAAATGATACTGTCCATCTCCATGTACACTTAATATTGCATTATTTGTTTAAATCGAGATGAAGTTTAAGTTTAGTGTACTTGGAAGAATGACGTGAGTAAACTCTAGCAGCTCTTACATGTTTAACTGAACACATTAAACATTGTATTGCAGAGGTGTGAAGAGTACCTGAAAACTATACTTGAGTAAAAGTACCGATATCTTATTTTACAAATTACTCCATTACAAGTTACAAGTAACCAATTCAAAGAAGACTTGAGTAGAAGTTCAGGAAAATTTCAAAAGATCTGACATATTTTACACCATGAAATGGGAAAAACAAGAAACTCTATTTATTTTAACAAGATGATTGATCTCAGGCAAACTCAAATGTGCAAAAAAAATAAAAGTGCAACCGCTGATTCACATTTTTGTGATTTAGCTCATAAATATCATCCAGTACCTTCAGCATCCTGGAGATGAAATCGCGGAAGAAAAAACAACAACATGTTGCGCACAATCACAATGTAACAGCTTTATATTCAAATGTAGTGGAGTAAATCGTACAGATACTCAATCAAAAATGTAGTAAAGTAGAGGGTAAAAGTAGCTTGCAGTACAAAGTTGCCAAAAACACTTAAGTAATGTAACAAGGTCCATTTACTCAAGTACTTTAGACCACTGTTGTATTGTAAGGTCACAGGCAGTGCTTGGTTTCCGTTTTCTCTGGAGGTCCAGTGATGTCTTCAGGCGAACCCAAACCCTGGCTCCACACTCCGAGACAAGCTGTCTGCTTGCTAAACCCCCGTCAATGTAAAACGAGACCTTCTCCTGGGGCTGTGAGAGAAATATACTGCCAGATGAATATATATTTTTTACAAGGCCGACTCTTCATATCATCACAGGCCCAGGGATATTATACTTCCAATAAACGGATCAAAAGTTTCACATTTCTAAGGTGTATATAAGAATAATGTTCAAACTAACCAGTAGCTAATGATTTCTTTATAAAGTCTCATTTCAGATGAACTTTAATTGTCCAATAAACATGTAATATCGTTGCTCGTGTTACAGGAGATCGTCATACTGTAAATGGCAGGACGTGTGTATTTCACTCTACATTTAGTTTATTAGTTTGATTTTACACGCTACTTTACAGTAATTTCGTGTGATTTTTAAGGATCAGCCACGTTGAGATTAATACACTGCAAAACTGGATTAAAAATGTGATGGATAAAAGTTCGAACACAAAGTTTCCACACACATCTCGGATTGTTTGTTGCTCAGATTTTACACTTGAAATCCAAGCACAAATGGTTGGTTTATAATGATGCTATAAATATGAATATCAGCAGCTGGACGTCTGGACGTCCTCCCCCATCTCCTCAAATAAAAGCTTACATCTGACCCCAGATTGATTCAGCGACAGACGCTTCACATTTGGACCATCGACCTGCGAGACTAAATTAAGATTTTGACGCATCTGAAGTGGAGGCGAGATTTGAAGGTATGTTTCTCGTCAGAATATTTGAGCTGTTTCATTGGAATTCAAGCATAAGTAAGACTTCCACCCGACAGTCTCTCACACCTGCGTCACTCTAGTCATGAATAATGGATGGATGCAAATTTAATCTCCGCTAATGGATTTCTCTGGGATATGACTGCGTGTTAAACACAATATTTCTATGTTATACATAATAAAGTCACTTGTAC